>JBBPDB010107650.1:0-20965 GCA_037974465.1 Brachypetersius altus
TGGAGGATTTGTTTTTGGATCCTGGAACACGCGTCAGCCACAAAACTCCTCTTCCTTTTGAAATTAGAAATAACCTAATCTTTAGTCCTCTGCTTTGTGTGGAAAAGGAATATTGGAAAGGACACGAGGCTCGTGGAAACTGTGGACTGGTTGGATAACGTTGTCGTGCACTGTAGAAAAAGGTAACTAGCCGCGTGTGGAGGAAAGAAAGTTCTGGTAAGCTGCAACTTGCTTCGCTAACTTTGGAAGTTTGGAAGTTTGTCATGATGGATGAAGTTACTGTAAACTTAGTTTGTGGAAAACGAGAATCGAAAATGACAGAGAGGGCTATTGAGGAAAAGCTGCACAGATTAATTCAATCTAGAAAGGCTAAGCTAGGGCACTTAACCAGCCAAGCTAATCAGATTGAAAAGCTAATGGAAGACGATGGTAACGTGAACACAGTTAAACAGAAATTGCGTTTGGACTATCAAGTCTCATTTGGAGAATTGCACAAGATAAATGATAGTTTAGAACAATTAATGTTTGTGGAAGAATTTCAGAAGGACCAAAGTTCTTGGTATGAGCCAAATGCAAGTCGTATGCATGGATTTATTACACAGGTGGAATGGTGGATTAAAGCACCTGAGGAACGTGCAGAACAAGCTAGGCACTGTGATGCAGACCTCCATCCGTCTGACAGCATCTCTGCTGTGTCCGCATGGAGCTGTAAGAGCAGAAATCGTGGGTCAGTCACTGGGAGCAAAGTGTCCAATGCTTGAGTCTGGATATATTCCACCACCTGTAAGTCGAAATCTAGTTACCAAAACAAAAAATGGACATGGTGAATTCGTGCATCTTCAACCTCAATCTATCGGCACACAGCAGTCTGCAGAAAATTTTGTAGCAGATGATCATGCAATTGAAACGCTTTGTAGTTTTGTGACTCATCAGAATACTATAACAGAGTTGACAGTGAAACAACAGAAAATGATGACTTTGCCACCCTTAGACATTCCTACCTTCTGTGGTGATCCTCTCGAGTATAATACATTTGTAAGAGCCTTTGAGCATGGCATAGAATCACGCACTGAAAGCCCTAAGGATTGCCTCTACTTTTTAGAGCAGTTCACTAGTGGACAGCCTAAGGAGTTGCCTTCATATGCAGCCAGATGAAGGCTACTACAAAGCCAGACAGTTACTTAAGGAGCATTTCGGAAATGATTACAAAATTGCCATAGCCTACATGAACAAAGTTTTGAACTGGACACCTATCAAGCCAGAGGATGCAGAAGCTTTTGAATGCACACTTTTTCTGACAGCTTACCGTAACACCATGGCTGAAGTGAGTTACATGGAGGAGCTTGATAATGTTGCAAACCTGAAAATCATTGTAACAAAGCTTCCATACAAGCTACGTGAAGGGTGGAGAAATGTTGCATGTGGTGTTCAAGAACAATGTGGCAGGAGAGTAAAGTTTAATTATTTGGTGGAGTTTATTAATAAACAAGCCTAAATTGCACTTCATCCAATTTTCGGTGACATAAAGGATAGCACAACTGCTAAAAAATTTACAACTAAACAAAACAATAACAAAGAGAAGAAAAATGCTGTAATCAAGAAGCCATTCACCACCAGCGTTATACAGTTGGACAATAAGGAGATAGACACAAAGTCAAAGGAAAACAAAAATTCTGTGAAAACAACACAGACGTGTCTCTTTTGTGATGGTGAGCACTCCATAGATTTGTGTGGTAAACTTAAAGGCAAGCCACATGATGAAAAGATAGAGTTCTTAAAGAAAAAGGGACTTTGTTTTGGTTGTTTAAAGCAAGGTCTGCAAAGGAAAAGTCAGCTGTCAGGTGTGTTCTCTAACTCATACATTGCTGCATATTAAGAAAAGGAACACAGCTGCTGAAACACAGAAGAAGACTAAGAGCAGCAAAACTCAAACAATCTTCAGTGCCTTCATTGCTGCAGAGTCTGAAGGTTGTGAGTTGACTGGGCCCGAGGAAGATGATTGTACACTAGCAATCGTTCCTGTTCAGGTCAAGGCCAAGAAGGGAAGAGCAGTGGTGCAGACATATGCCTTCCTGGACCCAGGAAGTTCAGCCACGTTCTGTACAGAGGCATTGATGGATGAATTGAAGCTCATCGGGAGAAAGACCAACATACTACTGAGAACCATGAATGAAGAGAAACCTGTCAGTATGTACAAAGTGTCAGGCTTGGAAGTCAGTAATTTGTCCGGTGAGGAATTTATTGATCTTCCAGATGTCTTCACGCAAAGGTCAATACCTGTAGGAAAGGAAAACATACCACAACAAAAAGATATTGAAAGGTGGACCTACCTTAAAGACATAAACTTACCTCAAATTGAAGCCAACATTGGACTGCTTATTGGAGCAAATGTACCTAAAGCTATGGAACCATGGGACGTGGTGAGCAGTGTTGGTAATGGGCCATACGCTGTACGAACCAAGCTAGGCTGGACTGTGAATGGACCTTGGAGAGAGACCTGCAGTCAAGAGAAAACCAATGAGGACAATGGCAAACCGCATATCAGTGAGCAGTTTAGAGAACCTGTGGCTACAACAGTTCGAGGTGGATTTTCCAGAAGTTCCAAAACATGATGAAGTGTAGATGTCTAAAGAGGACCATCAGTTCATGGACATGGTCATGGAATCTGCTGAACTGATTCATGGTCACTGCTCCCTCTGTCTACCCCTCAAAAACAGATTGGTCAACATGCCAAATAATCGCAAAATTGCTGAGCAACGAGCACACAACTTAAAGCGGAAGTTTCTTAGGAACGACCGCTTTAGACAGGAGTATACAGACTTTATGGATGACCTGATTAAAAGGGGCTATGCAGTGAAATTGTCCAATGATGAACTGACACATAAAGAAGGGAAAGTATGGTATATACCGCACCACGCTGTATACCACCCTGTCAAGCAGAAATTAAGAGTTGTGTTCGATTGTGCAGCATCTCATCGGGGCACTTCCCTGAACGATCAACTTCTTCAAGGTCCAGACTTGACCAGCAGTCTAATTGGTGTCATGATCCGATTCAGACAAGAGCCTGTTGCGATCATGGCTGACGTGGAAGCAATGTTTCACCAGGTAAAGGTGCCTAATGAAGACTCTGACTTACTAAGGTTCCTCTGGTGGACGGGTGGCGACTGCAATCAAGCTTTGACTGAGCACAAGATGACTGTGCACTTGTTTGGAGCCCTATCCTCACCCAGTTGTGCCAGTTTCGCCTTGAGGAGGTGTGCTGAAGATCAGAGTGGGCAGTTCAGAGCTGAAGTGATTCAGACAGTCTTACAGAACTTTTATGTTGATGACTGCCTCAAGTCTGTTGCTACAGAGGAGGCAGCCATATTAATGTGTCAGGATCTTATGAAAATCTGCGCTAATGGAGGCTTCCGTCTCAACAAATTTGTGAGCAATCGACGTAAAGTGCTTGACTCAATTTCAAGGTCTGAATTGCCTACAGAAAACATTAGATCTGGATCATGACAAACTTCCTCTGGAGAGGGCCCTCGGTCTCAACTGGTGTGTTGAGTCAGACACGTTCAAATTCAAGATCACTATTAGAGATCGCCCATTCACAAGAAGAGGTCTTCTTTCAGTCATTGGATCAGTCTATGAACCATTAGGCATCTTGTCATCTGTAATCTTGCCAGCAAAGACTATCCTGCAAGACTTGTGCAGGCTGAAAATTGGATGGGACGACAACTTACCTGAACATGTGAAGAAGCGGTGGTTTGAGTGGCTAGTCAGTCTTCCTGCTTTGGAACACTTCTCAGTTGCAAGATGTCTCAAGCACGAAGAATTTGGAAGTTGCGTATTCACACAATTACATCATTTTGCAGACGCGAGTGAGGATGCTTACAGATCAGTCTGCTACCTTCTCCTGCGCAATGCGAACAATGAGATGCATTGCACATTCATGATGGGCAAGTCCAGAGTAGCGCCTCTGAGGCCTCCTACCATTCCCCGCATGGAATTGACCGCTGCTACAGTTGCTGTTAAGATGGATGGCATCCTGAGAAGAGAACTACAATTGAATCTTGTAAAATTAGTTTTGTGGACTGACAGTACTGTGGTACTCCGGTATTTACAGAATGAGACCATGCGTTTCCGCACATTCGTGGTAAACAGAGTTTCAACTATTCTGAGGGGAGTGCGCCTCTAGAGGGCAAAGAGTGGATGAATTTATGAAGAACACTACATGGGTGTCTGGACCTGAGTTCCTTTGAAGTCCTGTCGAGTGTTGGCCCAGTATTCCATTGGACTATATTGAATTCACATCAGATGATCCTGAGATATAAAAGATCACAATAAATCGAATAGAAGTGGAAGAAAACCTTACTCCATTCACGAGACTGATCAACTATTTCTCTTCATGGATTAAGTTGAAAAGAACTGTGGCATGGTTCCTGAAGCTTAAAACCTTATCACGGAGTCTCTGTCAAAAACGCAAAGAGTTGAGTGGGTCTAATGTGGAGAACAGCCTAGATTGTGGTCAACAGCTGATCCAAAGTCAGATGGGCAGTTTCAAGGCGAGCTTTAGGCATATGCAACTTTCCGTAGAAGAACTGGATCAAGCAGAACTTGACATAATCAGATTCTGTCAAAGTGAGAAATTTGCACAAGAAATTTCAGCTTTACACAAGGGTCAGATTATGAAGCACAGTAGTCACTTGTACAAGCTGAACCCTGTACTTCAGCATGATCTGTTGCGAGTTGGTGGGAGACTGAGTTGGGCAGCTATGCCAGAAAATAGCAAGCAGCCTGTAATTTTGTCCAGACACTTTCACATCACCGATTTAGTCTGCCAACAGATACATAAAGAGACCGGGCAAGCAGGGCGCAATCATATGCTCTCTGAATTGCGCCAGAGGTTTTGTATTCCGAGCGCTAATGCAGCCATCAGAAAGGCATTGCAAAGTGTGTGACATGTCGTCGCTCGCATGGAAAGGTTGGAAAACAACTAATGGCTGATCTTACACAAGAACGAGTGATGCCAGATAGTCTACCCTTTACCCAAGTAGGTGTAGATTATTTTGGACCGTTTGAGGTGAGGCGTGGAAGAACCCTCTTGAAAAGATACAGAGTCATATTCACCTGTTTGGCCATTCGTGCAGTGCACATTGAGCTGGCCTCGTCATTAGACACAGATTCGTGTATAAATGCAATCTGGCGCTTCATAGCACGGAGAGGACAAATGAAGGAAATTCGCTCGGATAACGGTACGAATTTCGTTGCTGCCAATCGCGAGCTTAAGGCAGCCATTGCTGATTGGAACACCTCAGAGTTTCAGCATCTGTTCCATCAACATGGAATCAAGTGGATTTTCAACCCTCCCACTGCTTCACATCACGGTGGGGCGTGGGAGAGGTTGATAAGATCAATCAGAAAGGTACTGAATTCCACCGCAAGAGAGCAAATTCTCGATGAGGAAGGGCTTCATACAGTCTTATGTGAGGCAGAGTTGATCATCAACAGCCGACCAATCACTAAGGTATCCAGTGACCCAAATGATTTGGAGGCTCTGACACCTAATCACCTGCTGTTGCTGAAAACAACACCATTGTTGCCTCCAGGATTATTTGACAAGGATGACCTCTATTCATGGCGCAGATGGAAACGGGTGCAATATATGTCCAATTTATTCTGGAAGAGATGGACTAAAGAGTACCTACCTCAACTCCAAGAGCGCCAGCGGTGGGCCACCTCATCCAGGAACTTTGCAGAAGGCAATGTAGTTCTTCTTGTAGACGACTGTGCACCAAGGAATTCTTGGATTATGGGCAAGATCATCGAAACAGTTCCAGACAGGAAGGGTCTTGTCCGTAGAGTACGGATAAAGACAAAGACTAACGTCTTGGACAGACCCATTACGAAGATTTGTCTGCTCATAGAATCTGACTGGGCTAGTGGTAAAGATTGAGTCCCAACAATGAGCCATGTGCTAGCAACCTCTGGCTCTCTTTGTCTTTCTTTCTTTCTCTCTCTCTCTCTCTCTCTCTCTCTCTCATTCTCTTCATTCTTCTTTGGAAATGGACTGATGATGGACTTTGTATCCTTTAAAAGGTTTATTGACAAAACAATGGACATTTAGTGTGCTTGTTGATAGCATCTTTGTCATGTGAAAATTTTGATTTTTCTTAGAGTGGATACTGTTCGTATTGTGCATAGTTGAGAGAAATTCAGTAATTGTTCTAAGGTATTTTGTTATTAGAACAATTAGGGGCCGGTAATGTAGGTGTCAGATGTCTATTTTACATGCAGGAATTTAAAATAAGTTCACATTTGATACTTCATGATGTTCATAATTCACATAATTCAAAATTTAGGATTTATAATGTACATAAGCTTGGATTTAGTGTCGTTGCACCTTTAATGATTAAAAATTGGTACTAGCACTTTAAGCATGTAGGGGCAATTGCTCTGCGAGGCACTGGATAGTGGACGTTAGTTTAGGGACACGGCTTGGGAAGCGGGAGTCTCACGGTTTTCTGACCATGTCTTACTCTCAGCCTATAGAATTGCATGTGTACGTGTCAGTGTTTATTTGGAACCCTTCAATTCACATATTGTTTGGTAAAATAAACAACCTGCAAACGTAATCTAAGTGGAGGATTTGTTTTTGGATCCTGGAACACGCGTCAGCCACAAAACTCCTCTTCCTTTTGAAATTAGAAATAACCTACACAGTTCTTGTGTCATGTCATCTGAAGGGGAGAGACACAGCAGCACGCAACAAGATTCCAGAGAGACAGTTTATTTATAACAAAAAAGGCATAAAGTTCAACTGAAACACTCAGTAAGCCTGAGGGCTCAGCCTCCAAAGAGTCTCTCCACTCCTCGGTACTTCCTCAGTTCCTGTGACTTTCTAGAGGCCCGCCTCAGTCCACTACGTTTAGACAGGGATCCCTCTTACTGTCCTCTGATAATTAAAGTCCTTCCTACGAGCCACAGACCTTCACATTGCACCCCGTTACTCCTGTTAGGAACACAGAAGGAAGAGAGAGAGAGGGAGAGAGCATAGATGGAACACACCGTCAGGGAAACATGCCACCCGTCTCTCTACAGTAGCTTCTCTCCACTGCTCGCTGTGAAGCTTTCTGTCTTCAATCCTTGTGGCTCTCCTAGATAGGAAGAAAACTTCGAACACAGTCCACACTTACTCACACCCGACTTCTCCCAGCAACACTTAAACCACAGGGAAATACGTTTTCAGAGTGCAATGACTCGACTTTACTTAGATACATTTTCTGTTACTTTGGTAAGGTTTCATCTTTCCTTCCAGCTCACATACTCAGACTTCCTAAGATGTTGGTGACCACGCACCGCTTCTCTGGCTCGACCAGGTTCTAAACATACTCGCAGCCAATTGCACGACATACTCACTTAGCTTCTAATGAGCCCAGCTGTCCTCATTCATCCATTCACATGACAGACACACACAGAGCTCCTAATGAGCACACCTGCAGACATTCTCACTCACATTCATGCACCTCTAATCCAGAGCCCTATCCCTAGTATTCTGGTGACCTGCTTCTCCTCTGATGAGTTAACCGTCACATCTTGATTGGTGCTGCGGTTTAATAAAAAGCATATTGCAGACCTAATAGTACACATAATTCAAAAAGTTGAAAGCAGATCTGAAATCAGCATGAAAAAGCATGGTTTAGAAAATTGTGTTATGGATTCGGATGATTTTTTTCATTATTATTATTATTATTATTATTATGGGCAAAACCATTTATATTCACTGTACATTTAATTATGGGATTTAAATATGAGGTGACTTTAGTCGTTCCTCACTATGAAGAAAATAAAGTAAACTAGATGAAGAAATTCCATAATTGAAATGAGACAAATATATTTTGACAAGTTATGTACTGGTTACAATAAAAATGATGCTTGAAAAAGCCCCTTAATTACTTCAGTACATGTAAAACAACCAGTGTTTTATGAAACCGTACTAGAATAGGATACGCGTACAGTGAGGAATGTTGTTGGCCCACTGTTGTGATTTATAAATTGAAAGCTGTTACACTTCTGGCAAACTAGTTTTCACTTGACTAAAATGGTTATCTGCTAACATGTAATTACTATGTATTATGCAATTAATATGTAATACTGTAAGTAATTCAGTCATGGGTTTCATCCTGTCTCTTATTGATTTGTCTCCCTTTTCTAATCACTATTCTTCTCCCTTTTTCTGCTCCAAGGTTACATTTATATATTATCTGGTAGATTTTGAGTCATTGCGGTACAACCTCTGGTACGAGTATCCAGGCTGGGCACATGCCCTGGGTCATCTGCTGAGTATCGCCTCCTTCATGATGGTACCTGGCTGGGCACTGGGGTGCTTGGTGACTGCCCAAGGGAGCCTAAAGCAGGTAAGGATGGACAAAAAGGAAGGTACACAATTTATCTAAATCTTGGCCAGGCTCTTTTAATCCTGTTCATGGGAACTCACTGCTGTGTACAGACATAAGGATTCTTTTCACCAAATCTTAGTAATGATGAAGAGTCAAAAAATCCTCAATGATTAATTGAAAAATGATACAAAAGAAGTTAATTCTGGGGCAGATTTGAATAGGGTAACTTTCACATAGATTAACTCAAATGCAAGATCTAAACAAGGCAGTTTATTTGAATGAGGCAAACAACGTTCAACTCAAAAAATCTCTTAGAGCTTGTTTTCTCTGAGGTAGAGTAGAATTTAACCTTGGTATGCTCGATGACCAATCCAGCCCTGGACCAATCCGAACATACAATCATTTAACTTAAACACCCAACAGCTGTGACTAATACAACATGAAATCAGACATTTTTCAAAAAGACACAGGTATAACATAGGCAAAGGCAGCCTCTAGCGGCCGCTGACAGTTACAGTAAGGGAATAGATACGGCTTCCCAAGTGCAGAGTTAATAAAAGTCTAAAGCACTGGACTCTGCTAGTTCAATTTTAATCACTTGTTTCCATCTGTGTTTATCTAAAAGGAGAACAGAACAGGAAAGACAATACAATCTTTGTTGTATATTTTTAATCAAAAAGTCACCTGTGCTTTTGACAGCGCTGGTTACACCTGTGCAGCCCAGATGAAAATCTCCCTCTAACCCAAAAACAGAGGGCCAATCTGCAGGAAGTGGCCTCAGCTTCAGGCATGGAGATGGATTTGGTGGCGGGTCACAGTATCTAAAGCCTGATTTTTTCACTGCATGCAGCGTCGGCGGTGGATAAGTTCACTTCACTATTGGTTGTAATCACCCTTTACAGTGTAGTCATGTATTGGTGGTTTTCTTCCTTCAACCAAGACAGGTAATTCAGTCTTGGTGACTGTTTCTCTCATCTTTATTGTTTTGTTGACTTCCAAGTTATGATTTCTGGAGGCAGCCTTCGACTCCATCTGGCCATGTTATTGATGCCTGTGTCCATTTGCTGACTTTTATGAATAATTGCTGAGTCTGTGTGTTTATTTAATAAAAGTTTGTTAATAAAACTTTAACAGAGATCTTTTTATTTTTTATTTAAAGCAAACAAAACAGGGAAACAAAACCTGGCTCAGTGGCTGTTACTAGAACATGAACGTGAGAAACGAGATGCGGGTTGCAAACCAGACTGTCACGGCTGAGTGCCGTAGTTGGCCACCGTGCTTTGTGTTTAGTTTGATTCTGTGTTATGTGACTTTTGTTTTGCTTTGTTACCTTGTGTCACGTGTTGTTGATTCCCCACCTGTTTCCTGTCTGTGTTCCCCAGCTGCGTTAGTTCCCACTGTGATTATCCTGTGTATTTATACCTGCTTCAGTTATCCACTCCTCATGTCTCCATCGCCTCACATTCGCCTTATTCGCCTCTGTACCCTGTTCGTGTTGCCCTTTTGTTTTCTTTAATAAATACCCCTGCTGCATGGATCCTCATCTCTCTGCCTGCTCCATGCCCCGAGGTAGCTCACGAGGGCCGGCTCCTTCCAGCCCTCGTGACAAGTAGAGACTAAGTAATAGTAAATACTGAATCATTAATAGTTTGTGCTGAAAACTTTTTAGTAGATACAAAATAAGGCATAGATACTGAAAAATAGTTTATACTAAATACAGTAATTTGTAGATGAATTATTTGTAGATACTGAGTAATAGTTTCAACTAAGTAATTCATAAAATGTCATAATTTGCAACAGATGCTGAATTATTCATAGTATATACGGAACAATTCCTACGGAAAACTTTATAGTAGGTACTGAAAAATTACAGTAGAGTCTGAATAATTTATAGTAGAGTTTGAATAATATATAGTAGCTTCTGAATATTTAGAGAAGATACTGAATGATTTAAAGTAGATGTTGAATAATTGTTAAATAATCAATGAATGAGAGCTATTTACAGTTGAAACTGGTTTAAATAACTGGTTCTCTGATTTAAATTGGGTTCTGGTTGTGGGAGAGTGAGGAGTCAGTGTAATGGGTGGAAGAATAAAATGTGTGGGTTGTATTCAGTCTTCACATCACACCCTGATTATAAAACCTGGGAAATGAAGTCCCACCTCAGTGTGGACCGGGAGAGCAGGAGAGTCTCACTCCTGGAGTCTGAAGATCTTCAGAAACAGACGCAGATGCTCTTCCCAACCAGACATAGACACATTTAACCAGAGGCGCTTGAACACTCTCCCTCTTTCTTCCTCCTTTATCAAGCCCCTGATGGCTGTTTTATCAGTTTCTCCTCCGTCTCAGAGATCCCTCTCTTCTTATGTTCTGGTCCTTGTCCTCTGTCTCTCCTCCTCCGTCTTCGTCACCTCCAAACCCATGGACTCCACAGTGAGTACTGAGAATCTTTTCTTCTCCTCTCTTTCTCTCTCATCTCCTCTCTTCTCCTCTCTTCTCTCCTCTCTTCTCTCCTCTCCTCTCCTCTCTTCTCCTCTCCTCTCTTCTCTTCGCCTCTCCTCTCTTCTCCTCCTCTTTTCTCTCCTCTCTTCTCTCCTCTCCTCTCTTCTCCTCTCCTCTCTTCTCCTCCTCTCTTCTTCTCCTCTCTTCACCTCTCCTATCTTCTCTTCTCCTCTCCTCTCTTCTCTTCTCTTCTCTTCTCGCCTCTCCTCTCTTCTCTTCTCTTCTTCTCTTCTCTTCTTCTCTTCTCTCCTCTCTTCTCCTCTCCTCTCTTCTTCTCCTCTCTTCACCTCTCCTATCTTCTCTTCTCCTCTCCTCTCCTCTTCTCTATTTTCTATTTTTATCTCATTATTATTTTCTTCACTTACCTTTCATTTTCCTCTTCTATCTTTTTTATCTTTTATTCTGCCCTGTTTTTTCCTGTTCTCTTTGCTGTTTTATTTCTGTCTTTATTTTTATTGTTTGCATTTTTACGCTTCTTTTTTGTCCACTCTTCAAATTGTATTGTTTGCTTTGTTTTCTTTTCTTCACTAACCTTTCTTTTTCTTCTTTTCTTCTTCTTTTCTCTGTTTATCTCTTCTCTCCTCTTCATTGCTTTGGTCCTGTCAGTGGGGCACAATGAGTGGAAAGAGCTCATCGTCTTTCTGCTTAATACAGAAGGTTTTCACAAAACTGATTTAAAAATATGATAATCATAAAAAACAAACATGAAAAGTTAGGTGTGTCGAAACCTTTGAGAGAAACCGCATTATCACAGAGACAGGATCCTAATTCACTCTCATCCTCCCTCTCCCCACCTCCTTTATCTCTCTATATATATTTCTCTCTCTCTCTCTCCCTCTCTCCCTCTCTGTCTCTCTCTCTCTCTCTCTCTTTCTCTCTCTCCCTCTCTGTCTCTCTCTCTCTCTCCCTCTCTCTCTCTCTCTCTCTGTAGATTCTGGATGATCTCTTTGCTCTGGTCCAGGCCAGTGATGGGTCGGCCGAGGTTGTGACCTCACCTGTGCGAGACCAGCGGGACGTGGCTGGAGAGGCGGACCCCACACATGCTGTGGAACGGGGAGCAGAGTCTGGTCACAAATGGCCCCACCTCCTGCTGGACATCATGGCCCATCAGAGCAGGTTCAGAGGGAGAACCAAGAAGAACATAGGGCGGTTCTGCACGGGGAATGATCCAGAACCTGTAGGAGCCAGAAGAGGGGGCAGGTGCTAATGGGCCAGCGATGGAGGTGAAGACTGAAAATATCTGACCCAAACACACCTGACCCAGAACACCTCATCCACATACAAGTCAGAGCAGATACAGTTCCCAGTACACTCTTAAAAAAGTGTTTCTTTAAACACGACACAATACAGCTACAGCACTGCCTCCACATCAGTTCAACAACAACAGCATGAAACTTTCACAACGTAACTGTTATCTATTATTGATACCACACCCTCAAATATCTGAAACTGATACCGATCCAATACCATGTTTTACTCTCATTAACAACTAAGCTGATAATAACATACCCTGTAGAGGGCACCATGTAAGTTATGAAAGTTTCTTCACCCAAATAGTGCCCACTGTGTCCATTATACTAATAGAAATACTCAGAAAAGGTGACCTGTTACTAGAGCTTACACAACACCACTTTTTCGATGTTACTGACACTGTCTCATACTGACTTTTTCCCTCTTTCCAAAACTGATCTGTTAAAAACACATCTGTAAGTCTGACGCTGCTCCCTACTTCCTCTAGAGGGTGCTGTGTAAGTTATAACACTCCAGTTTCTGCACCCATGTAAAACGCAGTGTGTCCTTTATGTTCTGCACACATGGGAGCAGGAAGCCATTTGGGACACAGCTCTGCTGTTCGTGTGTGGGATTCATGTCCTCGTCTGTGTGTCTTTCTTTATGAGTTTAGTTCGTTTTTGTGATTGTTCAGGCCTTTTCCGGTATTAGATCCCGTGATTTGGTTCCATATTAGACCAATATGCATACTGATACCAATACTGCGTATCGGATCGACACACCCCAACGTTACATTAACTCACTTAAGAACTTTTTGTCTTCTTTTATTGCCTTCATTTTTGAGTATTTTCTGTGTGTTTACAGCAGGCGAGGACGGCACGAAGACCAAGTGAACACCCCCAGAGGCCCTTTTAAGAGAGAAAACGTTTTCGAACCAAATGGCTTCATTAAGGAAATGTACAATTTGACAATTGTGTGGATGAATAAATATTTGTAGAAAGTCTCAAGTGTGTATTCATTCATTCATTCATTTGTTCATTTTTTCCTACAATATGGGTGGGTGTGTGATGAGGAGGAGTTATAGAGTCTGAAGGGAAGGTATATGTTTCACAGTCTGACAGAGTTACAGCATGGTGGGTGTGTGAGGAGTTATAGAAATTAATGGGTGGGCGTATGACAGGGGCAGGAGTTATAGAGTCTGACAGGGGTGTGTGTGATAGAGGGAGGAGTTATAGAGTCTGACAGGAGTATGTGTGACGGGGGAGGAGTTATCGAGTCTGACAGGTGAGTGTGTGATAAGGGGAGGAGTTATCGAGTCTGACAGGTGAGTGTGTGATAGGGGAGGAGTTATAGTCTGACAAGTGGGTGTGTGACAGGGGAGGAGTTATCGAGTCTGACAGGTGAGTGTGTGATAAGGGGAGGAGTTATCGAGTCTGACAGGTGAGTTTGTGATAAGGGGAGGAGTTATCGAGTCTGACAGGTGAGTGTGTGATGGGGGCGTTATAGAGTCTGAGGAGTGGGATGGTGTCAGTGGGAGAAGTTATACAATCTGCTGTTAGGGATTATTGAGCAATTGTAGAGGCTGTCTGATGGGTGTGTGATGGGGAGGAGTTATAGAGTCTGATGGGTGTTTGGGTGACAGGGGGAGGAGTTATAGAGTCTGATGGGTGCTTGGGTGACAGGGGAAAGAGTTAAACAGTCTGATGGCTGTGTGTGTTGCGGGGGAGGAGTTATAGAGCCATAGAGATGGGCATGAGTACAGTGCAGGGTCTGTGTTGGAGGAAGGAGTGTGTCATGTGTAGATGTGTATCAGCACTGTGAGCAGGCGCATGATATTAATTACCACTTAAAGTCCAGACCAGATGCTGCCTCACACACTCGGGTGGATTCAGTTTCATAACACACAGCTGGACAAATGAGGAGCTCAAAGTCAGCTAACCCTGTCACATCCAAAATCGTCCACCTTCAGCACACATTAGGTAAGTTATATTTCCTTTAACCGTGTATTTATTCATGCACACAGTCCTATGTAAGGGTGTAGAGAAGTGAGAGTCTTCAGAGCAAAAAATATTGTAGAATAAACACAAACAAACCAGAAAGCAGTGAAAAATCCAGTTCAGTTTTATGTGTAAACAGTGAAAAGAATCTAAATTTGTTTTGTGTGTAAGCAGTGAAAATAATCCAGTTTGACAGTAAACAGTGAAAAGGATCCAAATTAGTTTTGTGTGTAAACAGTGAAAAGGATCCAAATTAGTTTTGTGTGTAAACAGTGGAAAGGATCCAAATTAGTTTTGTGTGTAAACAGTGGAAAGGATCCAAATTAGTTTTGTGTGTAAACAGTGAAAATGATCTGGATTAGTTTTGTGTGTAAACAGTGAAAAGGATCTGGATTAGTTTTGTGTGTAAACAGTGAAAAGGATCCAGTTTGACATTAAACTGTGAAAAGGATCCAGATTAGTTTTGTGTGTAAACAGTGAAAAGGATACAGATCAGTCTTGTGTCAAACAGTAATGGATGTTGGTTAGAAGATCACAGGTTTGGGTTCAGGTCCCCAGATGCTCCAGGACCTATATACACACATAATAACACAAAAGTCGAGTGTCGTGTTTTTTCCTCTCCCTCTGCCCTTGCTTGTGTATGCAATGAAATCTCTGCCTCTGATTGGCTTATGCTGACAAGCGTTCATTGGTTTAACTTATTATTATAGTCCCTTCATAAAAGTGGTCGGAACGTTGGCGCGAGGGGAATCTAAACAGGAGACTAGCTAACATGGCTAACGCTAGCACTGCAGGGAGTCGTTCTTAAACTGTTCCCACTCTTAATTATACACTTAACTTTACCAGAAAATATCAGACTTTTTGTTTTGTTTAATTGTCATGTTGACTATTAATGTTACAGAGAACTTTAATAAAAGTTGCTCAATGTTGGACGCTTGTTTTCCTTCGTTGTGTTTGTGATGACGTCATCAAACGATTTGTCGACTTCAACTTTGTTGACCGACAAGTCAACTTGAAAACAAGTCGTTAATGCCCTAATTCTTTAAATTTATAAATATATATATATATTAGTGCTGGGCCGTTAACGGCGTTAATGGCGAAACTCTTATCGCGCGATAAAACAAATATCGCTGTTAATCTATTCACAAAGTTGGGTTGGGAGCTGGGTCTGTACTACGCAAGCTATGATGACTTTCACCTTGATATTTTAGCTCGGATTTACTCTCTGTCTGTCTCTCTCTCTCTCTGGTTCATGACTTTTCCAGATCGCGCCCGTTTTAAACCTGTCTCCCTCTCTCTGTCGCTCTCTCTCTCGCGCGCGCGTGTGCTCTCTCTGTGCCTCTCTCTCTCTCTCTCGCTCTCTCTCTCTGTCTCTGTCTCTCTCGTTCGTGACTTATCCGGAGCGCGCGGATCATCATCTCTCTCTCGCTCTCTCTGTCTCTGTCTCTCTCTCTCTCCCGCTCTCTCTGTCTCTGTCTCTCTCTCCTTTGTGCAATCATCTCTCTCTCTCTCTGTATCTCTCTCTCTCTTTTTTTCTCTCTGTCTCTCTCGCTCTCTCTGTATCTCTCTCTCTCTCGCTCTCTCTTACTTTCTCTTATTCTCTCTCTCCTTCCTGACTTTTCCATATTTAAACCTCAGGTTTATATTTACAATTTCTTTAAGGCATATTTATGGTTTACACTATAAAAACAGGCATTGGGATCATTTTGGGGGGGCATTTTAATCTAGATCAATCAGGATCAACTGCAGGCTTATTTTCGGCTCTGACTGACGCGAGAAGACTACTAGCTGGATTCAACTTAACAGGAAGATAAAGGATAACCCTCAAGCTAGTCTGTCTTAGGAACTGGTTAAAAGAGAAATAAGAACTGCTTCTTGTAATGTCTGTATGTATGTGCGATTAAAGGCAATTAATTACTGAACACAAGCCTATCAACTAAATTGCAATATATATATATATTATATTGTTTGGACTGGATTCAGATTCTCTTACAGGATGAAGGTTCTGGCCGTGGTTCCTCTGGTCTCATGGGCCGTGGCTCTGCTGGTCAGTGTGAGTGGAGAATACTGCCACGGCTGGAGGGACTCCAGGGCGCAGTGGCGAGACGGGTTCCACTGTCCAGAGCGGATGGATAAGAAAGAGTCTGTGCTGTGTTGTGGTCACTGTGACCTGCGATACTGCTGTGGAAATGGACGGGCCCGGCTGGACCAGGGAGCCTGCCAAGACCACAGCAGGGGTCAGGAGACCCCCAGCAGAGAACACACCACAGGTACAGCATATTTAAACTGGGACACTGTGAAACTATAAAAAAAACTGATTCATAATTCCTGCATAATGAAGTGATTAAGACGCGATTAGAGATGTTCAGACAAGGTTTGGCGTGAACCTCATAGAGTCAAATGGCGTGAAATGGTCATGGGTGCATCACCAGACGCCTGAGCTGCGTCATGAGGCCATTAGTCCCCAAAGTTCAGTTCAGATTCTCCACTATTTAACCATCATCAACATCCATATAAACACACCTAGAGCTTCTAGTTCCATTTACTTCTACACTAAACCCAGTCTGAACCCACTGAATTATGGGGACATTTGAAAACATGATGGAATTACTCATTAAAGTGAAAAGTTAAAGAGTCTTTTAGGTCTTCTTTATTCTTTACTTCTCTTTATGGCCAAACTATTTAGCTATTTAATGATTTAATAACAGTGTATGTCAAATTAATTCAATAACTGTTGTCTTAAAGGGTTTTTTTTTAAAAGTCTTCTCTATTCTGTATTTCTCTTTTTGGTAACAAAGTGACAGTTAAATAATATTATGATAATTTATATCAAATGAATTATTAAAAGCATTCATAAATAAACATTTTTAGTGCACATGTACATCTGGGTGGCCACATAAGCAGCCTGACCTTTGGCCACGTAAGCAGATCTGATTCATTAGAGATTGATGGTTGTTTGAGTGAGGTGGAATTTCCCTGGGAGGGATCATAGTCCCCTAAACACAGAAAAATGTCTCTGCCATGTCGAGAACATTCTGCTGTGATGTTATCTTTGGGCCACGAGTTTTGAGTTTGAGTTGAACGCGCTGCCTTTCAGCAAACGCGGCGCAGCACGCCGCTCATTTACGCACAGTTTGTTTTGTGCAAAGCAGATTAGCCGAGCTCAACCGTTCAGACCAAGCCACTGCTCGCAACTTCAGATGAGTTTAAAACAAGCGTCTGAACCCCTCAGCACATAATCGTCTGACTACCGTCATGCACACAGGTCACATGACACGCAAGGGCAACCGGAAATGAGCGCATCACATGATATTTAAGCCAGGTAAGGCAGGTTGTCTGTGCTGATTTTCTGGTTCCGCTTAATCGATTCCAGTTCTTATCGATTCCCTACTTCAATTCCACAAAGGAAAAAAAAAAAAATTAAGAAAAGAGGACATGTTACGGCTGACGACCGCTAGAGGCCGCTATTTTCTGTTCTTTTCTCCTGTTTTGGTTGATGCGTTCTGTGGGCTCTTATTTTGACAGTGTTGCTTGTAGTCCTTTGTAGTCTTTGTAGTTCGTCATGTGTGTTTGGTTTCCCCACCTGTCCCCTGTTTGTGTTCCCCAGGTACCTCGTGTTTTCCCCAGTCCTGTCTGTGTATTTAAGGTCTGCTTATGTAAATTTACTTTGTCGGTCATTGTCCTCATTTGTCCGCTGTTCCTGGTTTGAAGCCACAGTTTGTTTTGGTAACGGCCACGAGCCCTGTTCCTTTGTTTGTTCTGCTTTCGAATAAAACTTCACGAATGGATTCTTATTCTCCTGCCTGGTCACTCCCAAGAGGCAGTTCAGGGTCCTGGGGGTTTATCCTCCCCGACTCTGACAGGACAACTGTTTAAATAACAAAACAAACTTTATTCAGAATGATTCAAACCAAACAGTCAACTGATATGTTCACAATAAAACAATTTGATTTTTTTACATTACATAAATAGTAGAATTATTTTTAACAAACCTAGCGAATCTCAACTCAACAGATGTTCTAGCAGATGCTGTGTTTAAGAACTGATTTACAGAACCGACATTTTTTTTAAATGAGTGGGTACCCGGTACTGGGTAGTTTCTAATCGGTTCTTATTTGGAACCTAATTTCGGTTCCCATCCCTAATACTCAGTCATTGAGTCCCCATTCCAACTCCTAAGTCTTTCGGATGTTCAAACGTTGAGTACTCCGGTCCTGTCATATCCTTGTGTTACTCCGCATTTGGGTTCATCCACCATGTTACACTGGTGTAGCAGCTGCCCTCTGACTTGACAACTACTTGCCATTGAACACTGAACCTTCTAACACTTCTAACTGCTGATCAACGCTGCAGGTTAAAGGAGATTCTGGATTACAGTCGATACGCCACAGTTTTGATCACTCAGAGTTTTATTTTTATACTTTAAAGTATCCGACAGGGCTGGACTGGCCTTCTGGCATACTGGGCATTTGCCTGGTGGGCCGATGGTAAATTTGAGGAGATATTTAGAACATGATCTTTATTTGATAAAATAGATACATTTACAACATCAAAGACATGTCACTGCCTGTATTACCACAGGGTCGAAACTGCTGCTCTGCAAACGTGGCTCTGCAGTCAAGCGGTGCAACCTACAGCGAAAACACTTGCAACACAAAGTAATGGTCTGTTTTAGTTTTAGTGTGGAACGAGCAAAAAATCTCATTCCACACTAATCTCCCAGCAACAAGTAGAACTGTTCCCCCTCTGAAGGGTAAAAACGGGATATTTGGCAACACAACACATCCTGGTTCCCCTACATGATGTGAAGTCCTGTATTTTATAAACATGCACAAAACTGCACTAAATCTGTAGTCATTGCCTGAATTTAGTCCATGTTGGTAGACGACAATCCCAGAAACCGCATAAGTGAGTCTGTTTTTTTGCACTCAGTGTTTTGATGTCTCTCTGTTTGCAGAGCTGCCGGTCCATGTGCCTTTCTTGATCGTGGTGTGTGTGTTTGTGGTCTTTGTCCTGCTGGGGTCAGTGGTGGCTGTCTGTTTCTGCCTGAACCAAAAGTCCCGCCCCCCTACACCGGCCCCCCAATCCCCATCTTCACCTTCCGAAGCTCCAGAGGTTCTGCCCATGACAGCCAGTGTCGGAACCTCCTGCGGCTCTTCATCCTCACTCTATCCTCTCAACGGCGCCCCTCAGAGCCATTTCAGCCTGGAGAACCAGCAACCAGCTCCACCTCCCTCCTTCCCCCAGAACCAGGCCAGTCAACGGCATTTCAGCCTGGAGAACCAGCAGCAAGTTCCGATTCCCTCTTTCCTCCAGAACCAGGCCAGTCCACGGCATTTCAGCCTGGAGAACCAGCAGCAAGTTCCGATTCCCTCCTTCCTCCAGACCCAGACCAACCAACGGCATTTCAGCCTGGAGAACCAGCAACAAACTCCGCTTCCCCCCATTCCCCAGCCTCCAAACCTCGCCTTCCACCGGACCATGACGTTACCCACCATGCCCCACCCACTGACGTTCCCCTCCACCATGGTAACCCCCTATAGGATGCCCAAACATGGTGTGAGGCCGTACAGGTCGGTGCCCTCTCCAGGCCCGCCTAATTCTGGCACTGGAACAATCCAGAGGAGCAGCGAAATTATAGTGTGAGAGACCTGGACAGGAATGGACATTGCATTTGGTTTGCAAATGGGGAAAAAAATCGAGTCCTCCATCCATGCCCACACTGAACGAACTTGTAGAGGCGATGAGTTACAAACAACAAAACAAAAGCATGTTGTATTTAATATTATTTAGTTGCTACTCATAAAAAACATGTTTTTTTAAAAACATGCTTATAACATATAAGCTGAATGGAACGGTGAATAAGAGGCCCAGAGGACAAGACAAACACTGGAATAGACAGGAAGAAGAAAGAAAAAGTGTAGGACAGGACAAGACAAGACGGGAATAATGTTACAAAAATTTTCATGATGAAGAAAAGGTCACAGGACAGGACAAGCCAGGAAAACCTGTTACAAGACTGGAAAGGATGTTAAATTGTTGACAGGAAAAAAAAAACAGGGAAAAGAGTCACAGGACAAGCCACAAAAAGACAATAAATAGAAAATGTGACTGGACACAAAAGACAAGACAAACAGTGTCTTTGTAGGACTGGAACAAGACATGAACGTCCATCAGGACGGCGGGGTGGGGGTGCGATCATTTTCCAGTGTTACAGTGGAGTCTGATGCGATGTTAAGGTGTAAAACATTTTATTTTATGCTGAAATCATGTAAATGTACAGGGGGTGGATTGGGGGTGGGGAGGATTAAATTGTAATGGATGGAGATATATTGAGAGTAGGTGACACGGGGGGCAGGTGTGGCTTAATTGGAGCAGGTAGAATTATGAGGAAAGTGGGTGAGGGGGGTAGGTGAGGTTATAGGGGTGTGTGTGTGTAGCTAAATTGGAATAAGTAGGGCTATATGGAAAGTGGGTGTGGTCTGGGTGAGGCTACATTGGAATGGTTGGTGTTCTAAGGAAAGTGAATGTGGGGGAATGGTTTGGGTTATTAGGAGACTGCATGTGTGGGGTGGCAGAATATTGGAATAGGTGGGGTTATATGAAGACTAGATGTGGGGGTGTGGGTAGGCTAAATTGGAATGGGGTTATATGGGAAGGGTTATAACTGGAATGGGCGTGGTTATATGGGAATGGTGAGGTTATTATTGGAATGGTTGGGGTTAAATGGGAAGTGTGAGGTTATTATTGGAATGGTTGGGGTTAAATGGGAAGTGTGAGGTTATTATTGGAATGGTTGGGGTTAAATGGGAAGTGTGAGGTTATTATTGGAATGGTTGGGGTTAAATGGGA
>JBBPDB010107661.1:0-20964 GCA_037974465.1 Brachypetersius altus
ACAACTGCCGGGAAACCAGGACTCTTGTAGAGTACTTAAACCAACTTAACCATTTAGGGTTAAGAAGAGGGTTACATACAGAAAGATTTTCGCATTGTTCACGCGGTGTGCTGTGCTGTGGTGTGTTCACATGTGACTCTAAAGTGCCATTTTACTTTAAGCAAATCGAATGAATCAAATCCAATCAAACTGAACGAATGAAATTCAACCAAATCCAAACAAATCCAATGTAAATCAGATATTCAAATATTCAAATGTTGATGAGTCTGTGTATTGTTGGTGTAGGATTGTGATGGTGAGGGAGATGGGTGATTCCTATTCAGCTCTCAACATGTCCAGGCCGGCAGTAAACGGCTCTCTGGTGGAGTTGGTCTCGAGGTCTTTGCTCCCCTCCTCCTCCTACCAGCTATCTGCAGCTGAACTTGCTGAAACTATAGAGAGCAGGCTGAAGACCCTGCACGGAGAATGGCCAAGCTGGACAGTAGGAAGACCTACTACTTTACCTCAGAAATACCTATTAGAAACACTTTATCCTATGCTTACTTCTACCTGGATCTAAAGGAGACTAAATTAGGGACTAAATCTAAGGTATTCTCAAAGTTGGATCCAACTATTGGCAACAAAAGATGTTAATGGAGCTTCACCATGTTTAGCTTTGGTCCTTGCTGGGACATTAGTGACAAGACTTTTCAGAAATGGGGTCCAGTATTTGCTATCAAGTTACTACAAAACTGTCTTCAACCTGGAGTGATGAAATAAGCTCACTGAGAACTGTTGCTGCAGGTGGACGGGGAGGTAGAGTGGGATCTGCAGAAGGTCCTCATGGTCTTGATGATGACCCTGCCAGGAACTCCTGTGATCAGATACGGTGATGAGATCAGCCAGGCTGTGGTGAGCAGAGAGCTTTAATCAGCTCTCAGTGTTCTTTCTGTGTTCTATCTGTGTGATCAAAGATCAAAAACAAACATCAATATTAATGTTCAGTAACTGATTTGTTTTTGTGTGTAGAATGTTTCTGTACGTTTGTCAACAGACGTCAATGCTCACGAAGATACAGAACAGGTGAGTATTGTGTGATGTATACAAAAACATTTTATATAATATATAACATAATAATAATAATAATCAGACTGGGTAACACACTTTTATGAAACGTCTGTTTCATTGCAGTTTTTGATGTTTCTTAGTCAGGTTTTGTTTTTTCCTCCCTTCAATGGCTCTAGAGATAAACTAAATTCAATGTATATTTTTTCATCGTAAGGTTGTTGCAATACTACTTTTATTTTCATATTAGTCTCAGTGATGCGTGAGAAATGGCAAACCTGTTATCTACATGTACAACAAACAAACAATATATTAATATGCAAAAAGTTATAAGTACCTGTAGAACAAAAGACCATGTCAGCTGGGCTGCCAATTTTTTCTAAAACTGACGTTTCTAACGAAACCCTTGAAGCTACATGAAAATAAACATTACCACCAAAATCGATTGTATAAGAAACACTACAAAATGTAATGAAACTATATTTTTGCCTGGATTTTTTATTATTACTATTATTTTTTTAATTATTTAGTAGTAGTAGTCATAACAATCACAGCAATAACAATCATAACAATCATAACAATAATAATAATAATGCTAATTATTGTTCTTCTTATTATTATTAAGATTAGTATTCATTTTATAATGACAAAACCCTCTTCCTTACCTTATACCTTCTACAAAAACTATACTACTACTACTACCACTACTATTATTACTACTACTACTACTAATAAAAATAATAATGAAAATAATTATAATAAGAATAATTCTAATTCCTTTTGGTCTATTTCTTCCTATTCCTATTATATAAAAATAACAACAGCAACAACAAGGTAGTAATAATAATATAATATAATGCTATTATTATTATTATTATTATTATTATTATTATTATTATTATTATTATTATTATTATTATTATTCAAAGATGTCATGTGTTTTGCCATACTACTTCACCAAAAACTGCTTGGAACTCGCTATTCATCTTATGACCTTTCGCTGTTCATCTGAGACTTCGTCTGTGTCTACATCTCTCTCTACCAGAAATCGAAACGTTCCACTTTGCTCTTCAAGTCTCTGAGTCGCTCTCACTCTCGTGAAGAGGCTCTTCTGTACGGCTCCTTCACCTTACTCCCCTTCAATACCTCTGCCCACCTGAACTCCACAGCCACGCCCCCTCTGGCCTTCCTGCGCTCCTGGGGCTGCGTTCACGTGCTTGTGCTGCTGAACCTGGGATCAGAACCCCAATCTCTGGACCCAGGCTGGATCCACCATCTCCCAGAAGAGGGGGTGTTTGTGGCCAGTACAGGTCTGAACCGCATCGGCGCCGTGTTCATTCAGTCCATTATGCTTCAGCCATGTGAGGCCACTGTCATTAAACTGTTTGAACCAGGCAGTTATTTCTAAGTTGATATGTGAGGTTCCAGTGGAGAAAGCGTGGTATCAGGAGATCTTTAAGGTTTGACTAATGCCTGATAAGCCCAGCCGTGTTCACAGTGTTACTGATTCCTCACAACTGAAACAGATTTCACTTTCATCAACCATCTCGACTCCATTAACTCATTTGCATCATATTAAACAAAGCATATGCAGTACTGTTCAAAAGTTTTGAGCCAGCCCTCAGTTCTCAACTTTCTATTTTTAACATCTTGAAGAACAGTACTCCAGGCTTCCTGAAGGCCTTTCATAATTTTCAGTCCAATCCCTGAACCTGACCAGTTACCTTTTCATACAGTGATCTACGTAGTAATCATTCAAGCAGAAAAAATCACATCTAACTTAAGGTCCGAACCAGTGAAGAAGCAGGTGCAGATAATTCCAGATGATCAGGCGGTGATCAGTATACTGGTGGTGCTGAATGCTGAGTGGTTGGAACTCCTTTATCTAGGCTCCTTGTATCTTTAGGCACATTGCAGCCTGTTGCAGTAAAACATTTGCTCCCATTTCTTTCATTTAATCTTCTCAATATGCCAAAGATAAGACAGTTTGACTGGCAGAAAATAGTATTTTTGCACCAAAGCAAAATATAAAGAAAAGGCTGGCTCAAGACTTTTGAACAGTACTGTAAATGTATGAGTCACCTCTATACTGAAGAGATAATGCTGAGATAAAAAGAAATTGCTTGTGAATTTATTGTGACAAACAGGTTGTGTAAAACATTTGTGGTTCTGTGCTTTGTTTTTGGCCTTTGAACATCAGGCACAAGCCTTATGTTACTTATGTGTCAGAACCACGTGAGGGCGCCATACTATAACAAGCAATGGAAACCCAGTCTATCCAGTCAGAGTGTTGCGTTCCATACTTTCTCTGAAGACCCACTCAGAACCTTAAATCACAAGAGCAAACACAGAAGATGAGATTCTGGAATAAACACGACCTTGTGGTTTGTGACTATCTGCTTCAGAATTGCAATCTGTTTCATTTCCCATTATTAATGCAGATGCGGATGCTTTGCAGAAAGAAAGTGAAAGGAAATATGAAGAATGTGTGCTTTTACGTGTGTAATTCATAACATTCCAAAATAAATGAACAGATCCACAATGGGGTTTTTTTCTGAGTATCAAATGCTGTAATGAGAGAAAACACTCACCCACTTATTAAAGCCATACTTCTCAGCTCTGTTTGGTTTTTGGGGCATATCCTTCGGGCATATTCAGAGGGTATGACACAGAGTGATGTCACTTTATAAATGGTGCATAATAAAGAATGGAACAGCTGAACGGTGATGAGTAATGTCCTTGAGACACATTGCATATGTTTGATTTTTGCAGCTCATTTTTTCTTTCTTGCTGGTTATTTTGCAAATGTGAAAAATTAAGTGCACCCTTACTGCTTCCATAGGAATTTAAAGGGTTAGCAGAAACACTGTACTGCTAATGAAATGTCCTTGATATGGTCAACAGCAAGAGTGACCATATAAAAGCAAAATGTTTGGCAGTTTGCTGAGCATCCAGGTGTGTAATATCAAAGCTCAGCAATGACCTTAGAGAAGCAACTGTCCATCCATCTGGAAAGGGTTCTATGGTCATTTCTAGACTATTTGAAGTCTATCATTCTGCAATTGGTGATTCACAAGTGGAAAACATTCAAAAGAATTGCTAGTCTTCCCAGGAGTGGACGTCCCAGCAATTTCACCCCAAGGTCTGACAATGCAATGCTCAGAAAAAAGAGCAAAACCCAAGAGCCACATCTCAGCCTCTACAGTCATGTTAAATTAAAGTTCATACAATTGTATGAACTTTAATTTACAATTGTACATACAATTGTAAAGAGACTGAACAAGTTTGCCTTGTTTGAAAGGGTTGTCAAAAGAAAGCCTTTTCTCTCTAAAAGCAATACAGTAACTCGGCTAAAGTTTGCAAAGTTGCATCATAATGCTTCAGAAACAATGTATCACAAGCATCAAACATTGGCACAAACACCTCATACCAGCTGTCGGACGTGAGGGTGGAGGTGTGATGATTTGAGGTTATTTTTGCAGCCTTTGAATCAGCCACAAACTCCTCAGTATACTAAAGCCTTCTGAAATCAAATGTGAGGCCAAGAATGAGCTGAAGCAACCTTGTAAAGAAGAGTGAGCCAAAATTCCACCCACTGAAAGAACTAAACATGATGTTAGCTTTTTTTTTTGCCAGAATTGTGAGGTTCCAGAAAAAGAGAGCCAACACAATCAATATGAGTCAGCCTGAATCTAGATCCTGAAATCCATTCCATGCCACAGTACAGCTGTAGAGACAGTCAGAGCAGAATCATGGTGTACTGGGCTGTTTAAAGGGAGAGAACTTTTCACCTGCTTTCCCAGTATTGCCTTGTGTTTCTTAGCATGCAAAGCTTTACAGTCCCCTCTAGTGCTTTTTCAATATCTGCCTGTTGCTCTGACATTTGGATGTTATGTTTAATGTGGTTTCTTCTGGTCTGGTGGCATTTGGGTTTCTGGTCATGATCATCAAACTAATAAACTGTTGTGGCTTTCATGATTTTTAGTGGCTGGTTGTCATTGCTGGGTTACAGGCAAGTGCGGTGCAGTGATATTAAAGAGAATGCCATTGTCGTGTGGAAATCACAAAAGGAGGTTGAATCTAACTCTGGTATGATGGAGGCTGCCTCTCCTAATATACTTCACACTGTTGTACCTCAAACAACTTACACCTCAACTGCTGCTGTAACCATCTTTATTTATTATAAACTGCACTTTTGCTGTCCTGCTGCAATTATTTGCACAAATATCATTTATTGCTACATGCATTTTTTGCATATCTAATGACTCCACTGCCAAAAGTATCTGTTGCAGTATTGTATTAATTCAAACATCAACTGCACTTAATATTGTCTCATCATGTTGTTTTGCTGTTTTTCTTACTCTGTCTCTTTCTTGCTCTGTATGCCAGCTGTATATTTCATTCTGTCAACACTTGTGTCATCTTGTAGTGTTTCTTTTATTGTTGTTTGTGCTGCACCATAATCCTGGAAGAGCGTTAGCATCCTGGAGGAATGTAATGATCCTGAAAGAATGATGTGGTCCTGGAGGAACACCTGTGGAGCTGGAGTAATTTGGTGGTACTGAAGGAACATTGTGTTCCTGGATTAAAATTGAGGAATGTTGTGGTCCAAGAGGAACGTTGTGGTCCTGAAGGAACGTTTAAGTCCTGGCAAACACTATGGTCCTGGAGGATTGTCGTGGTCCAAGAGGAACGTTGTGGTCCTGGACGAAGCTTGTTTGGTTTCACTGTGCACTGTGTATATGGCTAAAATAACAATAAACCTACTTGAACAAATCAAACAAGTATATTGTATTACATATTGTATTTCTATCAAAGATCTGGCAGCGCAAATCATATTATCTAAGCCTTTGCCGAGCGACAACCGCTGCAGAAAATTGTGAAACTATCATTCTGTGAAAACAACAAACTAAACTGTGAATCAGTTTCTCAGCTTTGCTGACAGCAAATAACCTCACAGGAAATGTGTTGTCCCACGTCTCAAACGGCTCAGTTACCAAGAAGAGAGCCGTTTTCAATTATCCTGCATGATCAGCTTTATCCATTTCCAAACTAAAAAAATGAATCTGCTTCTCTGTGGACATGCATGCCTTAAAGATTACACAAAGATTACAAAAAAAAAAAAAAAAGATTACACTCAGGATATGGTCACTTGTCCCTTATTCATTTTTTATTGCTTTAGCATCAGACTATTATTCCATATGCATTTGATTTGAATTTCCATTTCCAGTCGATACATTAGCAAAAGCTGACAAAATTAATGTGCAAATAAATTTGAGAAAGGACACAGTTGTTGACATTTTTTACTACACTGTATTATTATTGTTATTGACCCAGATCCTGTGTTTATTCTCAGAGCAATACAAATCCTTTTCATAATCATAATTTCAAGATTATTCCAGGAATGTTTGTGTGCATGGAGAGTCTTCTATACTATATAGAAATATTGGACTTATATAGTCTATCAGATATGAATTCAGTCCCTTACACTGTAAGAGCCCATATGTGAGATAACAACATAATATTACATGATTCATGATAAATCCTTATAACTGGACAATAATCCCAGGACATAAAGAGTAAAATGTTGCTGTGAGGGTCTTATAATAATAAAAATAAATAAATAAACACATGCTTTCAGCCAAGACAGTCTTAGTTGGCATCATGCTAAGTATGAATATGAGTATAATATCTAGATGAGTATAATATCTATAAAGCAAGGTCAGCAGAGCATATATAGATTCTGCAAAGAGTTCACTGGCTATATCTCAGATAGCACAGCTTTCAGCACAGGCCTGTTCGAGCTTGTGCCAAACTCAGTAATCAGACAGACTGTCTGAAGAATTTTGCCCTCAGTGTGTGACTAATTTTACTGCCAAAACAGCTCAGGTTATTTGATAACAGACACTGTCCTGGTCACACCTCCTGGTTTTCTGCTTAATCTTCACTGCAGTATTTTTTAACGGAACAAAAAAAGGCAAGATTTGCATCATTTCACACACTAATGCCCTGATAACATCATCCTACCTGTCAGATCTCTTTAATTTAAATGAAATTATTCAATGTCTCAGTGGCTCATTTCCCTACATGTATGTTTGCATAACAATGTGTGTGTGACAAATAAAGAATCTTGTGTCCATTTTAGCACAATTCCGAGTCCTGTGCATCTATTTCAGCATTTCTGCTGTTCCACATTGAGAAGGAGGCTTAAGGTCAGGTGATTCTGCTGGTCTGTTAAAATGTCCCAGTGTCCTGTCAGCTCTGTAAAACTAGGCACACACAGACTTCTTATAGCTGTCAGTCTGGAATGCGGGTGTGTCAGTGCTGCCTTCTGCTTGGACATGATGCCCAAAGTCAGTGCAAGTGTTGGTTTAAATGGACAAGCACCACTATGGTGGAGCGGTGTTCCCTTACCAAGCTGTCATTAGTCAAATGAAGTCAAGTCAGGTTCCTTTATGTAGTCCATTGCCATACATAAACATCATTCGATGTGCTTTACAGGAATAGAATAAAAATATGAAGCATAAAAATAGTAGGAAATAATCCAATTAAATAATTAAATAAAAGAATACATAGAAAATTAATAAAAGATGATCAAACGTGCAACAGAAGTGCAGATATTTAAATGAACGCAAAGGAGCTTAGTGCACTTTTTAGCATCTTTTTAATGTTACACTTGGTTCAGATCGCTGTTTTCCTCTGCTTCTCAGTTTTCCTCTCACTATCAACCTTATGGATCTCAAAACTGGCTGACTTTGGTTGTTGAGACCTGAATTTGATCACCAAGACAAATTGTCAGATGTTGTACATTCACACTTATGAGCCAACCAAGTTTTCTTTTGGATCTTATGGTTTATCTGAAGATCTGATTATCTGAGAAGATCAGAGCAGTAAGAGATAAGAAAGAGCATTTTAAGACCTTAAACTGGGATCAGGCTGAAATTAAAGGAAGGCTGGTTCCCAGGAGCTGAACTGAAGAAGTGAGAGAGAATGGTCATACTGATGTTAAACTGAGCTCAGTTATGTTTATAGGAGAAACAGGCTGGACAGAGCAGATATCTCATTTTGTAAGGCCTTAATAAGGCAACCCAGTGTTCAGGTTTGCTCAGACTGTCACTTGTGATTGTAAAAAGAAGTTACAGAATTATGTACATCGCTGTGCATTAAGCTGAAGTGTTCAGTTTCAGTTCTCTGTCCTCTTCCGCTGACTTTCAGCAACAGACATTAAGTAACATCGCCTCTTTCCACTTTAGAGTCAGTTTTAGAAATGCCATGCCTTGATGGACATCAAGGGGAAAACATTTCCCGAAGGTAAAATTTCCAATGCATCCTTCATGCCAGAAGCGAGAAATGAGTGTGTGCTGGATGCTAAACGGTGCCCGGAAAGTGTGTTTCAGTTCCAAAATGTATGAGCAAAGCTTGAATTTCATTGCTCCAGTACAGGCAGTAGATCTCAAAATATGAAATGCTGAAGTTTGAGCACTGGTCCCACATCAGTGTTTAGCTGAATGGATTTTTCCTACTCGTCACCAGTCTGGCAAAAGGTCGTTATGCTGTGAAATTCGCAGGCCTGCGTAACGGTAGCTGTCTCAAATTAGGCTTAGAGTAAATCTAATTGTACAAAACCTGAAATCTCCACAATAAAAAAACAGTGGGGTGCTCCTGAGGTCACAGCCTCAGAAATAGGTAATCGTCTGTCTGACCTGAATACATTCAGCATGATTTGTACAGCTTTTCCCCATTGCCTCAGCTTTACAGATGTTAATTAGTCAGTCAAAACCAGAAACTGATAGAAATATTGGATGTAAATAACAAGAACCGCTAATGACTTTGAATACAGTAGGTTAATGAACAGAAGAAGACTAGCTCGGAACCAACACTCTTTTTATTGCAACTACCATTCAGAATCTGCTTATACTGACAAAACAGGTGCTGATAAACAAATGCAAGGAGAGCATTTAGGAAAATCTATTTTTGTGCAAATTACACAAGCATGAGAGCCACTTTAATTGCTACACTTTGAAAACCATTGCAATATTTATTTGGTTTGCCAGGATTCTTCAGTGCAGGCCAAAGCCAGACACATGGAGCGCAATGCGTCGCCTGCTACTGTGCTGTTTATTTAAAATCACCACTCTGTTTTGGTTGTTGGGCTGCGCAGCTATAAACCATCCATGATATTCTCCAGTAGAAGGCCAAGTTAATCAGCGCCTTTTTCTCCATCAGGATGACACAACGAGCAGCTGAAGGACTCTGACTTTTTCTTCTAAAACAAGGAATATTTGCAATAAACCAAAGAAAACATCAACTTAAGACAGAAGGTGTTTTCATCAGCTCAGCTTTCTTCTCTTTAACAACCTTATGGGTCTCAAAACTGTCTGACTTTCTTAGTTTTGAGATCACTAAGACCAAGTTTAGGCTCATTTGTTCAGTTTTCTTTGGATTGTATGGTTATTCTGAAGATCTGAGACAAATAAAGATCAGAGCAGTGAGAGAAAAGAAGGAGCATTTTAAGATCTTAAACTGGAATCGGGCTGAGATTAGAGGAAGGCTCTTTGTCATGAGCTGAATAGAAGAAGTGTGGGAAAATGACCAAAATCTCATATTAATGTTAAACTAAGCTTTAACATTGAGAAACAGGACAAATAAGAGATCACAAGGGCTATGTGTTACTGCTTTCCAAGGGAATCTAAAAGACTTCCTTTCGAACATCAGTGATTAGGAAATGATAGGCAACATATGTAGGAATAAGTCTACAGCAAAAAATATTAAAGCCCAGACAACACCTGCATCTGAGTCAGGCCCTCGGACAACCTTGATAACCACAGCAGATGTGCTCTTTATAGTCGGAGGGTGTTGGAATTAATCAGGGCATGATGACTAAATAAGGGGAACCAGACACGGCCAACTGTAACACAGAGATGCTTCATGGACCAAGAGCTTACTTAACAAAATACAGTTCCATTTGTACAACAAGATATCAGCAATAACAAGAGAAAGCAGCTACTCTCTATTGATTTAGTGCTTCCAATATGACTGGGCAGGTTTCGGAGTCTAGCAAGATTATAGTCACCAAAAGTGGCGGTTCCACTTTAGACTTCTGAGCCCTTTTTCCACCAGATCATTTCCTTCTTCATCAACAGAGGCGATGTAAAAGCTGAAGGAGCCAACGGGAAACCAAGCTGTCCACTTTCCCTGTAATCAGAACCACATGTAAGTGTTTGGAATGAGCCGATAACATTGGCCCATTAAAGTGTGTCACAATTAGGGATGAGGTCTATTTCCTGCATTGGTTTTCTCATGGGGTTTGGTACAGCACAAATTCTCATAAATCAAGGCGAGATATGATATGTTTGATGGGCCTGGGAATTACAACTACAAACTCGTAAGCAAACAGACACACATAAACATGTATTGTTACTATTTTCATGCTTTTTTATGCCATTAGAATTGTTCATTTGATGCCATCTACATGTGCAAGAACCAAAAAATGTAACAGCTCCACCATCGTTCCTCGATCAATGTTCCATAATTAAGTCATGGAAGAAATGTACGCCAGACATGTGGTACATTGACTTCAGCGGACAATTAGGCCGCACCCTGCCAGGGCAGGTCATTAAAACAAATGAAGAAACGCCATCTATGAAAGAATCCAGACCTCCTCCGAGGAATGTAGTTAGGGAACTCCTTTGGTAAATTAGCTGCATAAGAAATGTTCATGGCATCACATGGATCACCTTCATTGACTGGAGGCTTGTTTAGTAGTGGTCTGGATCATTACTCTTAATTATGATGGAGAGCATTCCCAACACACACTTGAGGTGATTTGAACTGCAACCTTTTGTACAAGCAGAAGAAACAACTTCAGTCCATCCATTATCCGAACTTCTTATCCTTATCCAGGGTCACCAGCCTATCCCAGTGGTCACAGGGCAAAAGGCCTATCCCAGTGGCCACATGGCAAAAGGCCTATCCCAGTGGTCACAGGGCAAAAGGCCTATCCCAGAGGTCACATGGCAAAAATCGAAGTAACACCCTGGATAGATTGCCAATCAGGGCAGACACACATTCATGTGAGCAAACTGACCTACACTGCCTACCTTACTACCTCAATCCTATCATTCAGGCTTACATTTCTAATCGCTCCCTCTGCTCATTTAAGACTGGTCTCATCTGCGGTTCCCCGCTGGTGGATGAGCTACCAGAGCAGCAGAACCTCTTTAACGTAAAACTCCATACAGAAAGGTCCCTCAGCCAGGAATCAAACCCTTGCTTGGGGCCACGGTGCTACTCACTGTAATATTTTTGTGGTATTTCAGTTTCAGTGTAGGGCGCCCTTATCCAGAGCGACGTACATCTGTGCTTAAAGTAGTTCACAACTGTTCTTAAAACCTGTAAAGCTATACTTAAATCAACAACAGCTATTTAACCAAGTTACTGCTGGCTATTACACACCATAACAAATCCTGTCAAAGAGAAAAAGCAAGTCAGAGATGAATACACAAGTAAGGAACAACAGTTAAGAGGGTAAGTGACTGAGGGATTTGTTAAATATATAAGAAAAGATGAATAAGAGAATACATAACATTTATTTCAATGGGCCCTTGACCTACTACTATACAGCTCCACAACTAGAGGTAGGTAGTAAATAGTTACTAAGGAACATTTTGATATGGGCTATTCGTAGTTTCCTGGTTATTTGAGATTACTTTTGAGCTCCAGGATGCTAAAGGACTGATCACATGTTTCACTGTTTCCCAAGTATGGTGCACTTTGGGTTTCTGTACCAGTCGCAAGTATGATTTAGTGTGGCTTGGATAGCATGAGATGAATGCTTTGTCATTTGCAGAGTATGGGCTTTGTTGTACTTGGTATTTGGCGGTCTTTGCTGGTATCTTTTATAACATGTTCTATTTAGGTTAGAGATTACATTTCGTTTCCATTGCAGGTTCTGTTCCCAAAACAGTTACATTATTAGCTTGTTTCTTGTAGCCTTCTGTTGTAGGAATGAATGATCCCACTTGTTTTTGTTTAATCTGACTACCAAGAGCAGTGTGCTTGTACCAGCACTGATACTCAGTATCAGGTACATTAGTGTACAGGTTAACCTGTATAATGCTATTTATAATTAAACTGGTTTTAAATCTATTTTTGTTGGATTGATCCAAACGACATCTCGTTGTATTTGTACAGTGATAATAAAGGTATCTTGGATTTTATATAGCAATATCAGCAAAATGTAGACTTTCAAAAAATTAATATATTCAGGCAAATGCCCGGTATGCCCGATGGCCAGTCCAGCACTGAAATAAATGGATAAATTTTCAAAACAAAACAAAAAAATGTATTAAACAGCTAAATAAATTGCACCTACCAGTCAAATGTTTGGATGCAGCTTCTCATCCAACGATTTGCATTGTTTTTATTATTGGCTACCTTCTAGATTAATATTGAAAACATCACCTATTGCTCTGATGACAGCTTTGCACACTCTTGGCATTTTTCAATCCGATTAATGAGGATTCGACCTGGAATGCTATTTAATTCACATTAAGAAACTCTTAGTCAAGAGTTTCTTAATGTGTTTGGGATCAGGATTACTGTGTAGTGGTACACAGTAATCCTATTAGACCACAGTTCTACTTACCGTAAAAAAAGTTCATCATCACCTCATGTTCTGGCTTGTTTAACTCTTTTTTTGTTTACTGCATAATTCCATGATGTCCTTCATCATTTTCGTTGTTTTCAGTATTAATCTACAATGTAGAACATACTAAAAACAAAGAAAAAACATTGAATGAGGAAGTATGCCCAAACGTTTGACTTGCTCGTGAAGTAAATGGATAAATATTTGTAAAATGTAGTGTATGATGGGTTATTCCCCCAAGCCAGTGGTCAGAATGAATCAAAATCTCACCAGAGCCCCAGCCCTCACATTCACTGGGGTTTATTCATCACGACACACGCGCGTATAACAGGGTTGTTAAGAGGTGACACACTCATCCTCCATCTCTTTCTCTCTCCTCCCTCGTCACGTCACGCGGCGCGAGGACTTCACACAGCACGCGCTGACTGCTTCTTCAGCTCGCGCTCATCTAGGACTGTGATCATGAGGACGAGGAGAAAGTCAAGATCTTTTTCTGGACTTCAGAAGTGAAGAGAAGCGGGGAGCCAGAGGACTTCTAACCTCTTTCTGCCTCTCTTAGCTTTTATTATATGAGAGTTTTATGTACGGGGGTATTCGCTGACTCGCTGGGACGCGCGCCCGCGCGCGCGTGTGTTTGTGTGTTTGTGTGTGTATGTGTGTGTGCGCAGGTGACAGCCGTCGTTTGCATCCGAGAGAAATGGAGATTCCACCGACAGGTGCGTGAGTTCACCTTCATTTCTTTGCATGAAGTCTAAAGGCAAAACGAAACAATGGGTATCTTGGCTTTTTAGGCAATAAGCCCTCCTCTGTCACTGATCTGAGATCTGAGATTAGACAGAAAGCAAAAGCAGGTCGGGGAAGCTGATTCAGAGAGAAAGTGTATAAGAGGAACTTTCCTACATCTCCATTCCGAAGACCTTCTCGGTTTACTGAAGAAGAGTTTACTGCTTTCATTTCTTTCAGTTTACAGTTTTCATTTCATCTCATCAGAAACAAATCATCTTCTCATTTGGAGATTACTGAAGTCTGACTTGTTTCTCCCAAAACCCCTTATAGAGAACAACTTAAGACAGAAGTTCTTATGCTGTTCTCATCAAATTCTCGGTTTTCGTCTCTTAAGAAGTTTAAGAGGAAATGAGCAAAACTTTATATTGACGTTAAACTAAACTCAGGTCTCTAAATTATAATCGTATGATAAGCACATTTTCTGTTTCCAATACTGAAATCCTGAGCATCAGGTTGAATCACTTTTTTCTTCAGAATGCGATCTGTGTTTAACTGATGCTCCTCACTTTACGGGAGCATCTGAAAGGAGGACATCACACTCAAAATACGCTCTATTTCACTTCAGGAAGAAAAACACTGGCAATGAATGTGAGAGTGTAATATTTTTGTGGTATTTCAGGTCAGATTTGTCACAGCTCTTTTTATTCCCTTTCAGTATCTGATCCTATTGGATTTAGCTGTACACTGATATATAAAAGATTCTTCTTAGGCTTATTACGTCCATGTTATGCAGGACTTACCTTGTATATAGTGTGAACTGTCTCAGGGGTATTCTCAGGGGTATTGTTGAGTTAAAGAAATAAAAAAAAGGAAAGCTTGGACAGGTATTGGATTGATTTGTCAGTTTAAAGTAATGATGCAGAGTTCAGCGTAGACCTGCATAATAAACATTAGACTGATTTTCTTCTTCCCCTATAGTATATGATCCCACTGATATTGGCTGTGCAGTGATGCATAAAAAATCATTCCCAGGCTTATTACATACTTGATATGTAGTAGTTAGTCACACAAATAAACAGTAAAAGGCAAGGTCCTGGGGTTAAATAGAATTGCTGCAGACCTTTGGTGTAGACCTGCATTATAACTGTTTGATGCCTCTCTTGTTCCTCAGTGTTCCTGCTCGCTCGGCAAGGAAAGACAAGGTTATTTTAGAAGCTCAACCTCAGCCCTGTTCCTGCTACTGGGACTGGCGTAAAGGGGCGATTCAGAAATGCTCCATAACGGCAGCTGTGACAACATCACCCACATCTTTGTGGACAAGAACCCAGTAAACCTGGTGGTGAGCGCCCTCATGTTCCTGGCAGCGGTGGTTGGGAATCTCCTGGCGCTGGCAATCCTCGGCTTTCGCCAGAAAGAACGTCGAGCCAAATCCTCCGTCTTCTGTATCCTGGTGACGGGACTCGCTCTGACAGACCTGGCAGGAACGTGCCTGCTCAGCCCGCCCGTGTTCGTCTGCTACGCTCACAGCACCTCGCTGGTGGGGCTGACAGGAGACATGAGGCTATGCGGACTCTTCGCCTTTGTGCTGACCTTCTTCGGCCTGGCCTCCATGCTGATCCTCTGCGCCATGGCGGTGGAGCGCTGCCTGGCGATCAGCTACCCGTACTTCTACTCCAAGCATGTCCGGCGCAGCTTCGCCAAGGTCGTGCTCGTCCTCATCTACCTCTTCACGAGCATCTTCTGCATGCTGCCCTTTTTCGGCTTCGGGCGCCACAAACAGTACTGCCCCGGCACCTGGTGCTTCATCAAGATGGAGGCCGAGGGCGAGGGCAAGGAGGAGGAGATGCGGACGCTGTCCTTCTCGCTGTCCTACGCCCTGCTCATGGCTCTGCTCATCGTCGTGGTCTTCGTCTGCAACGGCTCCGTGTTCGTCAGCCTGTGCCGAATGCACCGCAGCCAGATGACCCGCCGCGGCTCCGTGGTCTCGGCGGGACGGAAGAGAAGGCTGAGCTCCTGGTTCGGCCAGGGTGAGGAGGAGATGGACCACCTTGTGCTGCTGGCCTCCATGACCATCATCTTTGTCATCTGCTCCTTGCCACTCACTGTGAGTAAATTCAGTACACTGTGCAAAAATGCCCAAAAATACAGTTTATAAGATAAGATAAGATCAACCTTTATTAGTCCCACAAGTGGGAAATTTGCTTTGTCGTGGCAGACAATGGACAGGCAGATAGTGGAAAGTTAGGAGCAGAAACAATTAAGAAAATAAAAGTAAAAATAAAATGCTGTACCAACAGTACGGTATAAAATGTACACTATACAATCTAGAAATATATAAGGTCCCTTTTTAGGTCTTAGAAGCAAACAGAAAAATCCAAAAAAGATCTTTTAACCCAGGAGAAACACAAGTTTCCTTCCGGTGAGCGGTGGAGAGTGGCTGAGCGGCGGCACACAGAGAAAAGAGTAGGGAACAGCAAGCGTGTAGGAGAGCAAACACCATTTTCAGACTGTTTTACACCATTTTATTTGTTGAAATCAGATTTTATTTATACAGTTCAAAAGGTTAAATACATTAGTGGCCCGACACGGGTCTCATGGATCCCAGTTAAGAAAGAGGTGATCTATTGGTCTAATGGATATTGTCTAAGCAACCCAGGAATCAGGGGAGCAAAATTATATTATTTAAGAATCATACTAGTTTTTAAAAACAACTCCTGTATATAAATATGTGCTTGGATACCATTCTACCATTATAAAGATAATGTAATGGTTCTTTACTGATTTAAAGGTTTCTTTACATGATTTGAGGGTTCTTTGGACAGATGTGCTTCACATTCACAAATAATAAATTATAAAAAATAATAAAAATGGCTATCACCGACTGAAAGGCCCTTTAAGGCATCCCAAAATTAACCCTTACAGGCACCTTTGTTTTCAAAATTGTAGCTTCATGAAAGATGTATTAAAGATGTCAGGGGAGCCAGTTGGTATGTCCTGATCCCACATGCCCTGGCATTCATATCGCTTAAGTTATGTTTGTTTACCATATTATAGGTTGATTAAGTGAATTAAATAACATCGGGCCTCCCTTTAACATAGGATCAGCAAACTTTAAAAACTGGATCCATTAAGTAAATCTTATTCTTATTCTTGTCCCATGACATCAGTTTACATCAACATAGCTGAGAAACTGGTCTATTTCTGCAATTGCTTGATAGAGTAGCAGCTGTAAAAGGTCATTTGGGTTGTCTTTATCCGTATTTGCTTTTGAAGCGATGGTAAATTGTTAGCAGTTGAGAGTTGTTTAGTCTGCGAGTTCTCAGGATGCCTACGCTTCTCTTCAGAAGGCATATGTTGTGTTTGGTGATTTAACAACATGCCCATTGCAATTTAAAGTCACAATCAGACCAACAGACCATAAATCTTCAGTTAGGCGCGCTTGCCTCCTCCAAGTTGTTTGCACGTTGATACAAATGCTGCATGACTTGCACAGTGAGTCTTACATAAAAAAAGCTCGGCTTTTTAGTGTCTGCCTTGACGTGGGTGTGTCACAGCCTCATGAGGTCTTGCGTAACAAAGACCAGTATTTGAATGGTAAGTCTAACCACCTGCTCTGCAATCCAACCTCTGCTTCAGCTTTGTGCTTAACCGAAACGGTGAAAGGTTGGTTATAGGGTTTAATAATCCGTGAGGACAGAATTAGAGCAGCCCAGCTTTTGCTGGCCCAGGTGACAGTTTAGGGCCTTATCAACGTATCCCAGGAATGCTTCGGTATTGTCAGATCAGGTTTTCCGTGTTTGTCTTTCAGCTAGACTGTTTTTTCTCCTTTGCCAAACAGCACACTGATTCAGGATCAGTACTGGTATTAAACAGTCCCTCAAGAAGATCCTGAAATTCAAGGAGCGCAGGAGGAAAACAAACTGAGGAAAGATGCACAGCTGCTTTGCATACTTTCAAAGAAGCCTTTCTTCTCAGAACTGGCCAATTCCCCCGTGCTCTCCTTTATTTGAGTTTTGTTGCCAAATGCCAGATAAGTGAAGGAAGTTGCTGCACTTGCCTTCTAACATAGATCAAGAAACTAAGAAAAGAATTAAGGACACTTCAGCGCCTTGTTTTTCATTGGATAAGATCTAAAACACACAGCAGGACGCATACAGTCCCCTTTCAAGTTTTGAAACTTAAATAGCTTACATTGAGGAAGTGCTTAGTTCGTGAAAACAGTGAGAAAGCTTGTGGTCTGGTCTAAGGGTGTGATATTTTATTCAAGTGATATTTTACTGGTGCTGAAAGCATTGTGGTCTGTCCATAACAATATTGATCTTTCTTCTATCTCTCTATCTATCAATCTGCCTCTCTCTCTCTTAGCTTCACCATTTCCCTTATATCTATCTGTATAATCCATGTAGGTTAATTTAACATGAGCAATGACCTCATAATGGCCAAATGTTTGTAGACACCTGCTCATCCAGTGTTTCTTCTCAAATCAAGAGTATGATTAAGTATGAGAGTATGATTGTTCCCTCTTTGCTGCAAAACAGCCTCTGGTGTTCTGGGAAGGCTTTCCACAAAATGTTGGAAATTTGCTTTGACGCTTTGATTGCATTCAGCCACAGGAGCATTAGTGAGGTCAGATACTGACGTTGGATGTTCTGAATGTCCTCAAACAACACTCTTTCATTCCAAAGGTATTAGGTATTAAAATATACAGACGATAACATTACAACCCAGGTGAAGTGAATAACACTGATTATCTCACAGTGTTTTTTTTTTTTATAACTTTATTGTCTGTTTTGCAGTAAAAACAGAAATTTGTCTTAGGCTCCATGAATAAAAGTAAAAAAAAAACATTAAAAATATTCTTTAAGACACATTTAAAAAACTTCTACACAGGCAGCAATAAAACAGTGCAGTATATCTTGTGCTATTTAAAAAGGGTTTTGCAGAGGGGATGAATGATTTCTTGTAAATGTTTTTCAGGGACAGTGGGTTTCTGCATCACTTGCCTGATGGCAGTGGGACAGGGGGTGAGATGGGTCCTCAGCGGGATTGCAACGATTATAGATTCTGGTTGTACGATTATAGTCTGAGAAATAATCACGGTTTCACGGTTATCACGAATATTATGCATTCATTAATTTCTCATTAATTATTAGTTAAAAAAGTCACATGAAAACTCCTTATATTTTAAGTGCTATTTGTTGCTGCTCAATAACCAAATAATTCAGTACAAAATAATAATAAAAAACAATAATAAAATAATAAAAAAACAATACAATTTCTCTCTTTGGACTTAAAAATAAATATTCTGTATTAAATTACATTAACAGTTATATTTCTGTAATTTATAATAATATTAATGTTATCATTATCAATATAAAGTATTACGTTTGTCACATCTGATCTGTCTCTGTCAAGCCCCCAAAGGAGTTGAATACAAACCAAGCAGCCCCGGACACAAGGACGTGTGTGTGTGTGTATGTGTGTGTGTGAGTGTGTGTGTGTGTGTGTGTGGTCCCAAGCTGCTCGATAGCACGTTGCTAGGCAAGGGAGGACAAGTCCACCTGTGATTAGTTTAAGTTAACGACTCCTTGTTAAAGAGTTCCTGTTGTGTGATTGAATGGTTACGTGTCTGTGTCTCCTTAAAGCCCCACTGGTCCAGAGTATCAGTGCGTGGACGCCAATAGTATCCTATAAATTCTTGCTATGCATGTGTGGGGTTCGTATGTGTTTAGTTTCTGGTTCTGCTCATGTCTGTAGGTGTGCTGAACTTGTTTAGGAAACATTTATGTTTAAACCTTCATTGTTCAAGGTATATTGAAGTCTCACGGTTAGGTTGTATGCTAAGCTAAGTGTTATGCTAAGATACCTATAATGCTATGTGTCAAGCTAATGCTATGCTAAGATGCTATGTGTTCAGTTCCTTACTTCTTTAAGTGAGGCTTTGTTAGTATTCTGATTCAAACGAAGTGTTTGTGAAAAGTTCTTTGAGCCTTATTGTCAGTGATTCATTAAAGTTATTTTTACAAGAAGTTTCCTCCCTCTACACCCCGATGTGACAACGCTGCACTGAAAGCCGTGCCCAACTCTCACCACTACAGTGTTGATTCAATAATATTTCATTCCCTACCAATGTATTTCATTCAAGAATGACGCCCTGGTCATTCTTTTTGTATCCAAAATGGTCCCAAACTGCCGACTTCAGGCACTTCTTTGGAGGAAAAGAAGTTTCACTGTTAGATGCCTCAGCCATAGTTAATCAAGTGCGCGTGCATGTTAGCCTTGGTCTCTTATGAACTCGGAACTTTAAACTAGCGCACAGTTGGCATACCTTTGGTGAGCTGCAGCAGTTTTGTTTCGTGCAACAGAAACGCGGTGTTGAGAAGCCTTTACGATTAATTAACCGTGTTGAATTAAAGCGCGGTTAATAGTGAAATCGCTTAATCGTTGCGTCCCTAGTCCTCAGTAATGAGGGTGGCTTTCCTCACCACAGAGCACTTGTAACGGTCAGAGGAGTCAGAGGAAGTTAAGGTATTCTGGTTATTTTGCTGCCTTGATTAAGGCTTAGGGGTTGAGCGATGAAGTTAATGTGTTGAAAGCATGAAAAATGTATGGATATCAGTGACTTTGGGCCAAAGAGACCATAATATACCAAGATAATATATATGTATATATCCCAATCTCTCTCTCCAGTATCGTTATGCTCTCCATAAGTAGTAGCTTAGGACTACAAGCACTACAATGTCAATTACAATCTAAAACAAGTGTGTGTGTGTGTGTGAGAGAGAGAAACAAAGAAGGAAGAGAAATATGAGTACAACAATGGCCAGCAGCAGCTGTACTTGGAATCTCCTTTGCTCTGGGGACACACTCTATTTTTAGTGTCATTTAAGTAAATAGTTGCTTACCGTGCACCTGTGTAATTGCTCCAGACACACACATATTCCAGCCTTTCTTCAGACTATGTATAGCTGCCCATGTATGCCACATGTCCAGTATGTAACCCCATGTCCCAGCATACAGATATTAAAATAGTATTATTAAGATTATTAAGATACTTAATCACGATCATGAACATTTGGAAGGCCATGTATATAATTGACAAATATTCACAGTATATACGTTATTTACTATTATAATCAGCTGATTCGTGTGATATTGTATGCTGTGACTGAAATATATGACATGTGTAAAGTTAGCAACTGAGAAGAAAAATTATTATAAATTGAGATCAATTGTGATTATGTAGTAACAGTGACATTACACTAGACTGCATGTGTGCCAGCATAAAACTAGAGGCTAGTTAATGGAAGTTCACGGGAACTTGAAATCTAAAAAAATTGACTGAACATCTATTAATATGTCTATGAATAAATAATGACTGAAATAAAGTGTCATTATGTAATGTGAATCTGAATGGTTTTGGGTGTTGACACATCTTAAGAGGAACTAGTGAAAACCCCTTCCCTCTCACTTAGCACACTAGTTCTGCAAAAGTGTAAAAAAAATATATATCTTACATAAAAATGAGAGGAAATGCAAGAAACAAT
>JBBPDB010107670.1:0-20964 GCA_037974465.1 Brachypetersius altus
GACTCCACACGCGGTAGTGTTTTTAAAGGGAAAGTAATTGAAATAATCGACCTGGAAAAATTTGATCGATTATAGGTCGATTACTTTTCGATCAATCGCCCAGCCCTACTAAGATGCTAACAAATGTATCTGCAACGCTGTGAGAAACATGAAGGTGCACCAGCACATCACTAACTGGGTTAGGTTTTCATTGCATGCCTGAAGAATACATAGAAAAAAAACTCCAAGACTATGAAAATAAAAGACCACAATAACAAAATAGGTTCTGACAGAAACACTGCTCTGACTCCATGGATGTGGTTTTGGGATGACGACCAGAGATGCTGATGCATCAGAAACATCTTTACCAGGCTAAGATACACTGGAAAAACAAGTTCCAGGCCGTCGCAGAATGATTTATTTACAGCACAATTCTTATATGCCTATGGAAAAGTGCCTTTACGGTCACCTTTACAGCCCCAACATCTACTAGACCTGCATGACTTTTTTTTGCACAGCCAGCCCATCTATAAATAAAGCAATTTAAACCTCTAGAGCCCTAAACGGGAGGAGCACTAGAAGAAAAAAAAAAAACACATCTGATACTAGATCTGTTCACTTGTGCCTTAATCTAAGTATATGGTATTAATATCAAAGCCTGGAAAACTTTCCAGCCAAGTTCACTGGGTTCATCTCTGAACAACAGCAAGCAACAGTCTAGCTGGTTCTAGACTGCCTTGGGTAGGCAATTAGAAATATAAGCCAGACAACTGGCTGTTAATCATCTCGGTGTAAAGACTGGAGTCAGCCCAGCCTTGGAACCAGTCTTGTAATGCAAGATAAGCTGCAGGAAAGTGCATTATGTAGGCATTACTGATGTATCAGGACACACAATACATCGCACAATACAGTCAAAATGTATTTGGAAATCTCAGAGAAGACATGCCCACATTACTGGATTACCACCACTCATCAAAACACCCACATGAACATCAGGAACAGTGACTGGGCAAGACGCAGACAGTGCAACCCAATGTGATTGGATTAGAGATTGGATCTGCATGTTGCGGCATCAATACTACAACGGACAATCCTGCGGTAATTAACAAACGACTGATAAACGGGACTTCAGAGCCAAACGACACGACTGAGCTCATTCCGTGCATCACATTAGACAGTTTTGTTTGAATAAAAGCAAAGAGAGGGAAGACAAATCAGCCCTTGCAGTTTTACAGCTAGAGCAAGAACCAAGTGAGAGCGAGAGAGACGGACCTGGCGAAAGAAACAAGTTAGTGAGATTCACAGGGAGGCCTCAGTCCATTTGTTCATTTGGAGCTCATGTATTGTCAGGGCTTCATTCAGCGGGCTGAGCAGGGCCCCCACATTACTGTCACAGCAGTGCTGCTCTCAGCTGCTCCAAAAGACAGCTGTTCAATCACTTGCCACAAAAGAGCCAGTATGCGAGCACAGACTTCATGCACAACTTAGTAAAGGGAGGACGAGAGAGAAGACGCAGGAGAGACAGGCTTTGTGAAGAGAGAGAGGAATTAGTGCGATAGATTGTACTGAAACGTCTCTTTTACCAATTGAGGTCTCAACTGTGCACCTGTGCACCAACAGAAAACCAAAAACAAATGAATGCTGCCTTTACAAGTTCTGTACCGACCATTATGAGTATTAAGGTTTTGTTTTCAAACAAATGACATCTGTAAAAGGTCTAACAAAATCAATACGGTCTTTAAAAAACTGGAAACAGCAAATTGACAAGTCATCGGTCATGACTTTTTTTTTCTTTGCCCATTTTGATTGACACTGCGTGAATAAAGTACGTGCACAATTCCAGTACTTTTTATTGTTTCAAGGCGACGATAACAGACGACGTTATTTGCTGTTTAATAGGTCAACCCGTGGTCCATGGCATGTTTCCTGGCATTTATAGGTACCTGATTTTGACATAAAAGAAAATACCCAAAGCAAAGCCTGAAGCCACACAATAAATGACAGGAAACCGAACTCCTGACCACATGTCAATGTCCATGAGCTACTTGTTCTTTGGTAAGTTAGTGTAAAGTGACCCTTCTGTAATACGTGAACACCCCACAGCACGGAATTCTTCCTCTGTATTTAACCCTTTCATCAAGTGAAGCAGTGGGCAGCCTGGAACACAGCACCTGGGGAGCAGAGTGTGGGGACGGTACCTTGATCAAGGAAACCTCAGAGGTGCCACTAGCAGTCGGGATTCAAACCCACAACTTTCTGATCGCAGGGCAAACGTCCTAATCACTGGGATCAGAGGTGAGTCCAACTACTTTTTGATAAAAGCAGATAATTGTATTCGCAGTTCAGCAGTTTATCCTAGCGTAGCCACTCAGCGATGTAACATGCATACCCACTATTACAGTGGCACGTGATCGTAGAAGTGCACCGAGTACGTCTTAAAACTGCTACATAGATCAGACACCTGGGTGCAACCTATAAGAGTAAAGCAGACTTGAGGGGGCGGAGCCAAATGACTGCTCTATCACTCTGAAGCTGTTTAAAGGGCTGCGACCTGCATGAAAGTATAGAATTTCCACTTTCAGCAGTACTTTGCCATTTGTGTTTCAATGAGCTAAAAGTGATAAATCCTCTCAAATTACTCTACGCTTTTATAAACATTCAAGCCAAGTCAAAGTACTGAGGCATTCTATCTGTCTGCCCCAAACTTGCTCAGTCAAACGCTTTTCTGCAAAAAAACAGCAGAGTAAGAGGCTGAAGAGATGCTGCTGACATCTACAAAAAAAGAGAGAGAGAGAGAGAGAGAGAGAGAGAGAGAGAGAGAGAGAGAGAGAGAGAGAGAGAGAGAGAGAGAGAGAGAGAACTAGAAAGTGGGCCAAGAAAACAGCAGGAGTGGTCAATAACGGAGTGTCTATTGATCACGCAACACTGCAGCTGAAATGGCTTGGCAGAATTAAGGCACTAAAGTAAGGCTTTTACAGCGGACCACACGCAAACCCCACACTAGGAGTGTGGTGATCAAAACGTTATCAGAAAAGATTTCAGCACAGATTTATGGAGGTGAAATCTGGCCGGCCGTTCGGGATCCAGGCACAAATACGTCCAAGAGCCAAAAACTCCCTAAAACACAAAACGGCCTTCACTCGCACCACCTCTGCCACTGCAATACAGGTCCTGCCAAGTCGTATATCATAAGAACAATTAACAATATATTACACAGCTGTAGTCAGCCCCCTCATTCGATCCAGGCACCACATTCCTTGCTTGCTCAACTGAATGGAGAGGGATGAAGAGGAAAATTCCATGGATCCTGACCCTTTGATCTGGAGGGGGATCGGCTGTATAAGCAGTCGGACAGCAGAGCGAAGGCTGACTCTGGACTGGTTGCGCTCCGGCTGTGCCCCTGGGCTGCTGAGTAAAACCCAGAAAAGCCCTGAGTCCACAAACGGATTAATGCGTTGTCTGCTGGTATCAGCGTCACTCAATCAAAGCGCCGAATCTACACAGCGCAGCTGGAAGAAGACTTGTGTATATTCCGGCATGATTGTTGCGCTTAAGAGGTAGGATTAGCATCAAATCTAGTCAGAAAAGACTCTCCCATGTCGGCGAAATCAGGTTAAGTGATATAGATTTTAGTATTTCGACTAGCTAGTGACGAGCAACAAGTCGAAAAGGTCCAACATCTAAGAGAAACTGTGACTGAAGGGCAGAAGTAAACAAGCTCTCTTTATGTATCGATGATCATACTGACAGTACAGACCGAATAACGACTCAAATGTGTTCAACTTTTCATCGGCAAATACATTTGACAAAGTCGTGGTTCAGAGATCGTGGCCAATCCGAGAGCGTTATTCATTTCTCCTTGCTGCTTATTGGCTGCTGTCCTATGACGCATCTCTGGCAGACGTAGTCCAGTATTACGCGTGGAAACTTGAGTTCAACTTTAATTTAACCAATTTTTTAAAGTGTTTCATGGGCATATTTAGGGTTTAGACTACAAAAATAGTCTACATGACACTCATGAAGTGAAGAGGTAAACAGTATATCCTGACTGTTAAACAGTGAGTGTGTGCCCATCCTTAAGGCTCAAGGCACCACTGTGAGAAACTGCTTATTTAAGGGACCTATTCAACATAACGGTAACACGGTAATGGGCACTGAACACACGAGTGAAGGAAACAAAAAAAATGTTTTTAAAAGACTGCTAGTATTGAATCTCGCTTTTAAAAAAAAATAGCATTTGTGGCATATATTGTTTATAGGAAACTTTGGGACCCATAAGCACAACTAGTCATTTTGGGGTGAAAGAGTGTAAGTGCTGTAACTTCAGACTTTTCAGTCGCATCTTAAAAGCACCAGGGCTCAAGATATATGTAAGCTGTGCGATGAATGGGTATCACATTCATAGCGAACTGTAATAAATGATCTCCGGCTATGGAAAGTGTGAGAGAACAACTGCTCACCCGGTGAATGACTGACTGTGGAGACGGAGGAGGAAGCAGAGAGACACCAGTGTGAGTTCTAGGCAATCACTGTACTGAGTAGGTATTCCTGCTCTAACACACTTGGATCTACCAATCTGTTTATTTTCAGTTGTCTGTGATGGATTTAAATTCTGGTCTAGACCCAAACGAAACTTGAGCCAACGCCAACCGCAAAGACTGAATTAACTCCACATTCCCAACAACAGTATCTGCCTGATTACAGCAATAACCACAGTCCTTATGAGACTATTGATAAAATAAAACCCTGATTAATAGTGGAATAAGGAGTGTTATTATTAGGGCTGACTATCGTTATCACGAACTCAATATGCTGTTACTTCAAGAGCTCCGGTCAGATGCAGGTCATTACAAAGAGGACATAATTATTCTGAATTGATGTACTGCTATGTGAAAAGTCAAAGAAAAATACATCAGTAGTCATGGTATAGTGGGTCCTCGAGTTACGACACATATCTGTTCCTTTGACAGTGATGTAACCCGAATTTTGGTGTAAGTCGAAACACGGCCTAACCTGAGTCACTTACTGATCCTCAGCTGTCAAATCATAAAAACTCAACTAAGCCACAAAAAAGAAAAAGGAAAACTCATACGTTGCGTTACTGCATATTTTCCACGCAACAAAACTAGTTCACCCAAGTAGTCCGCAAGTACAAGGCTAGCGGTGTAAGTCGAGTGTGAGTGAGAGTTGTAAACTCGAAACATTGTATGTGGTTGAGGACCCCCTGTACTTTGTTTAAATGTGGCACCACCGGGTTGTTTGCTGTTTATTCAGACCGATCAGATGTCTGAAAATAATATATATTGTGAACACAGACATAGCTGATTGCTATAATGCCGCTGCTATAAATTATTGCTTTCATAATCAAACATTCAGCGAGTTTGACGTGTTTCCATCAGGTGGGTTATGGCAAAAGCATGTAAAATAGAAGGAAGCTAAAAAACATTTGTTGACAAGCATCAGGGGTCTTATGAAAACAATATTTGATATTTGTCAATTTACTAACTAACTAATAAACAAAAAAAAATAAATGTCATCACACACACACACACACAACACACACACACACAACACAAACCAATGACTCCGCAATTAACTGTCGGCTTAAAATGTAGGAACGAAACGGACCACGTTGGTTATGCAAAAGCTAAATACAGGTCGAAATGCTCGGCTAGGAGAAATCTGTAAAAACCCGACAAATATTTGAGAAATGATGTCCAGTCCTGACCGAATCCAGCCTGAACAATCGAGGCCTGTCGAGATAGGAGACATTCTCCCAGCTCCAGTTTCAACAGCTCAAAATATAACATCAGCTTCCTCGTTTATCTGCACGGCCACGACGAGCGCTTTGTTGTGAATTCCTAGCTTTTAGAGACAGGAAGGCTTTGGAGTCATTTGGAAGATTTCTGACTGAGGACTTCAAAGTCTGAAGCTGGATAAGGGAGGGCAGATGATCTTAGATAAGACACAGAGAAACTTTTAACCAGAGTGTGGCTCCAGGACTAAGATTTTAGTCTTAGACAGCGCTGGAGGCTGACAAGGAAGGGCTGAGGAGACCTCATCAGCCAAACAAAGAGGACCTCTATTCAGGCAGTGTCACGGACAGTCAGGGGCTTTTTGGTCTTGTGACACCTATTAGGGAGCGGGGAGGGGTGAAGCAGCAAGGAGTCTCAAAGTGGTTGTGGGGGTTCAAGAGAAAGACAAAGAGAATAAGTACATAACCATAGACACACACAAAATAATATATACACACAGCCAAGCAAAACAAAAATCACCTTTTTCTGTTCACTGTACAATGTGGCAGTGTGTCGGTATAAAATGCACGAGTTGCTATTCTTTTCTGAACAGTGTGAGCTGTGTAAGAAATAAGAAACGCCTCCATATGTGCTGAATTCCAGCAGCGTCACCCCTGATACAGTTTCTGATGGGATGAAACACTCACACATGCACACACTCTGCTTTTAACATCACTATTTTAATTGTTTAATTTAATTGCATAGTTTAACGTTTCCAAGGTAAAATATATTATATGTATTTTAAACATTTTTTTGTTTGAAATTTTGAATCAAGTGTGCTCAATAGTGTATAAAACAGTGACATTTTACACAGACACACTTGCCCAAATTACAAAAGCAAGAACCAGAAAAGTACGATGCGGTCTCTTATTTTTTCTCCATGGCTGACTACATGTATGGATGTATATCTGCTCCTCTAAATCTCCTTCTATACATAAACACACTCACATGCAGGTCGTAAACATAAGCTATTTTTGAACATATCGTTGGTCTAATCCGTATTTTCAGACCAGCTTTAACGTCATGGTTCATTTAAAGATTTGAAAGTAGTTCACAGATGGTACAACTGCCCAGGGTTCCACTGTGTTGTGCTAAAATTGAGTGTTTGAATTATGAGTCCAACAAAGTATCCTTGACGCTTATATTATCATTATAATATCATGAAATTCTTTTAAAGCATGCTACTGCTGGAGTGTTTTCTGTCCAAATGAATTAAGCCACAGAAAAATGATCTTTTGTGACTCATAACAAGTATTGTTGCGTGGTTTCGAGTGGACATAATGTCTGCTGCGACTTCGAAGCGACCGTTAAAGGGGTTACACAAAACAAACCCTCCTTATCAGCAGTTTGTGGCTTTTGTTCTCCCTCTCTCTCTCTCTCTGCTGGCAATGGACCAGAAAAATGTGACGAGTATGGTAGAGCCTTGGTTAGCAGCTGAGAAAGTGACACATTCAACAACTTTTACCCATTAGAGGTTATGTGGAAAGTATTCAGGGCGAGTTAACCTCAGATAATGGCCTCAATATTCTACACAAGCAGCTCACTATTCAGACCTGTCAGGTAGAGACGGCACTAATCAAATCATAAAAATGCTAGTATAAGACTTTTTAACTAAAAATGTATGGGTTTTATATATGCGTGTATCGTTTCTTGGTAATAGGGCTTTTAATGTGATACTTTCAGATGGTTTCTCTATGAAACGTTAAAGCTTGGTAGTAAAAGGAAAACACTGAATGGTTATCTAACAGTCATTATTCATACTTTCAGTATCAGCAAAGGGAAAAAAAATTTTGCTATCATGCCATCAGCAGTCTTCAGATGACCTTCAAGTCAGCAGCTCCTCTGTTAATATTACAGAACTTCAAAAGAGAGCTCAAACGATGCGAGGCTTCCTGTGAGCTGGACCGTCTTTAGTGAATGTGCTTCGCTTTACACTTTTGCCACAAAGTAGGGCCTCCTGTTTTGTAAGGTTTACTTGCTCTATTGGACGTTCTCTCCCGGGCCCTAATCAGAGGCCCAAACAAAGGACCGGTGGGTGAGTGAAAGGAAAAGAAAAAGGGAAAAAAAAAAAAACACAACCTCATTTAGATAGGGATCCTAAAGCACCATCGAAGCTGTGCAAAACAAATCTGCCTGTGGCCCACCACTCCCTCCAGCACACTAACCCACAATTCAGTTTCCACCGGGCTAAATATAGCACTTTCACCACAGCGAGGGCCTGTTAACTCTGAAAGTCCTGAAAATATGGCTCTCTTTCAAAAGGAGCTGCTACTGCTTCATGTCTGCATTAATGATTATCTGTACCTTTCTTCCCCTACAGTCCCTGGTTTCTGTAACAGCAGTGCAGGTTTAGGTGAAGTCACGACAACCACCTTGTTATAAGAACGGACGTTGAAGCGTCTGTGGCTAGACGTTTCCACAGCTAAAATTAAGACAAAAGCACAGCGAGGGGACACCGCAAAGGCTATATATATATACACACACACACTGGCCTCTATACTGTACCCTGCGTCTATATTCTTAAACTGTACTGGTGTTTTAAACTGTACAGCCTAAGAAGAGTCAAGACTCTGCGATTAAGAGTGGAGCAGGGCTGGAAGGAGGCTTTAACCCTTTAAGACCCGATGTGTCACTGCAGACACAGGATTAAACACTTGAATTAAGAGACATCGCATTTCATATCAAATTAAAGAAGCCGAGCTTTCGAACACTATACAGTATATGATACAAACAGAAAGTCTGATCTAAACTGCAGTGGCTCAGTCTTGAAAATGTGACTGCTGAGGGGAAAAAAAACAATTAAAAAAAAACGTAGTTTAAAGTGAGGTACAGAAATGCTACAAATACTTTGGAGGGCAGTGGCGGCGAGAACAGAGTCACTTCAGATATGTCTGGCGTGTGTTGTGGCTTTCCACAGCTAGACAGAAACGCATAGCACCATTTCAAGCATAAACAAATAATAGTCTCACAAACCTGTTCTTACAGACAACAGGTGACTTTTATATGTTGATAAAGTGGCTGATCGCTCACGCGGCTGCTTTTGTGCTGTATTACTAAAAAGCTGAGCACCGAATCAGAGCATGCCGTGTAATTATACGACCATGTAAGAGTTAAAGATATGCCAAGCGAGCCCAATTTGGGGTAATTTAGGGTTTTAACGGTTTAAAAGAACCCTCAGCATGACTTTGAATTGAAAATAGACTACTTAATCACAGCCATATGGCCGCCATATTTGAGTCTTATATGAACAGTTCTGAACTGGCTGCTTAACGAGCTCCACTTTTTTCATACGGTCACATATAGTAGACAGTTATTATCGAAACTCTGGCTCCGTCAGCCCTGCACGCTTCCTCTACCGCGACCACAGCTTCCCTGCTACTCAGTCTGTGAGACTCGGGGCTGGGTGACCCTCTTGCTGAGACATGCCTCGTGTCCATATGGCCCTACCAGGTATTAGACAGCATTAGACAGCTTGCACTAAGAGGATGCCCGTCCACTGCCAGCAGCACGCCACAGGCACAGTTGAAGCTGTGTTCTCAAAACATATGTGTCTGCTAGGGATCTGTATTCGGACTTCTTCTAATATTAGAGTTAACTAAAGGAAATTTCAAAACCTTTTGGAAACTAACTTATAATTCAGGTCCTGAGACGTGAACACAGTCGTTCAAAGAGAAACTCCCACGCTGTTTACAGCGGCCAGGATAGGAATCGGATGTCTACGGCACTAACGTATGACAAATCCACACATATGTTCGAAGTTATCCCGTCTTGGTTGTATTGTGTGTGTTGATAAATGGGGGTACATTAGTGGGGAAGCTTAAAAAAATGGGATTTTAACATACAATGGCAGCATGTGTCTTGGTTAAGAAAAATAAAAACTCAAAACCACTGCACACAGTGTCTCAGGCATCAAACAGGACACGACTATGAACAAGTTTGACCTGTAATAGCCCAATCTATATAGCTTACTTGTTTAATTATAAGAAGGAAAAAAAACAACTTCCCCATTAATAGTCTTATTATGTATCTAAAGATTAACAGTAATATAACAATGCTGATGGCAGTATTTAAGATGTGTACCAATATAATTCATGATCATACACAAAGACAGACTAGTGCCCAACAACGTTTAGTGAACGATGCGCCCATCATGTTCATTTGTTCCCTCTATGTTGGAACAGTACGTCCAGCTAGAGATACATATTACTTTAGACTTCAGTCACGTCCTCATATAAAGGCACAAATGCTTTCTGGCAGGAATGTATCTTAAATATTATAAACAACATATTACGGATAAAATGTATAATACTAATAAGAAATAAACATTCATCCTGACATACATCCTTCAAGCAACTAATACTATAGTTGTGGTACTTGATCTTAGATCAGAGTTCTTGTTCAACACCTGTAGACACAAAGGAACTGGGTGAGTACTGGAAGGAAAAACACATAAAGGCGGGCCTTTCCCGTATCGCAGGTTTTGAATAGAGTGAGATGTGACGGACAACATATTGCCACGCAAAACTCTTCTGAGAAATAGTTCAATCAAGCTCAGCAATTAAACACAAACACAGTTTTAAGCAAAAGCGGCATTGTTCAGACAAATCCAGGAGCGAGGAGCGAGGGGGGGGGGGGGGTGTTGCTCTGCGTGAGACAGACTGGGAGGCTGCAGACTGCGGAGGCTTTCTAGGTGAGCTTGCACAGCCTTGCATCATCTCTCTCGGCTCAACAAAAGTCATTAAGATTGTTAAGTTGGTCCACTTCAGGTATTAAGTGGATCCGTCAGGAGGCCAGTCCATGTTATCGTCTAGTCCAGGAACCAAAATAAACTTCAGATCCTTTGACATCCTTCAAACCTTATTTCAGTTAACTGCAGCAAGCACAGATTAGACAATATTACAGACTACAAAGTTTACTGAGGTTAGCACACTACACGTCACACCAACACCGACAAAATACACCTTTGGGAAAAAAAATAGGAGACCCCTGCAGTTTACTTTTTAATCAGCATCTCTATGAGTGACAACCAAACCAAGCCAGTGTCTGTTAAATCCCTACACAAGCACCTCATCCTGATTCATGAGGGACTGGTTAGTGATCAGCTGAATCACATCTTATTTAATGAGGAAAAGTATCAGAACACTGCTGTAATCAACACTCTTCGCTCATAGTGAGACCAGGTGGATGGAGAAACACTACTAGAAGTTCCTCAAAGCTCATTGTTGCCATTTCGTTTAAGAGAGAAGAGATTTGTTTGATTTTCGTTTGAATTATTCAAGTTCCGCAAACTCTGCATCCTTTCTCCCATTCTGATGTTTTGTCATTTCCTTTAAAATGATGCTTTAAAGAATATTTTATTTGGAAATTAGGAGAAATATTGTTCTTAAAAATTAAGGCAAAGCTGTTCAGTTCAGCTCTTGCACCTATAAAAGATCAAATCTGAGAAACTGAACATTTTTGCAGTGGTCTCTTATTTTTCCCCGGAGCGGTATCTTTATTCGGTCATTTGCACGCAGGAGATTTCTGGGTTTTGTGCAAACTATGCAAAGCCTCTCCCCCAACGAACACAGTTCTCCACAACAGAACAACAGAAAGCCTCGAGGGGAAGCGAGGAGAGCTGTGATCTAATGCCAGCAGGCCTGAAAACGGCAGCCGCAAAGGGACAACAGAGGAAAAGGTGAGATACTGTCCCATATGCCACACTGGCAACTAGCTGGGGGCAGGGGATGAGGAGGTGGGGAGAGGGGTGTACAATTAAGCGTTTTCTCCCAGCCGTTGGGTGGCCACGTGACCAGCCTGTTTCTGCACAGCTCTGGCCAAGTACAGCAGGCGACTGGCCTCATACATCAGTTGCCATGAGACCAAACAAGTCAACAGCGGCCAAGAGTGTTTGTCACTCAGATAGATTGGGGGTGTTAAACACTCTGCCCAGCCAGCGCCCAACGCAGCCCACACAAAAGCCAAAGCAGGGGCTATAGGCGGAGGAACAAGGCCCATATATTGTCCTACAGATGCTGGAAGCCCAAAGAGGGAGCTGCATGTCCTCGGACTGCCAGGCCGCAATGGCCGCGTACCACTTAACACAAACACCCACACAAGGGGCCTGTAAGGGACATTCTGCAACTGTGGAAAGACGGAATGCCAATGCAGAGAATAACGCCGAGGGAGGCCAGTCATTTGGGCCCACATGTTGGGTTTTGCTGACCACAGGAAAAACAAGATGTCGGCCGCTGAAGAGGTACCAGTGCGTTTTGTTACGGTGAAACACACATCCGGCATTACTAGTCAAAAGTCCCAGGTTTCCCGCTACTGTGATTCATTACGTTACATCACATCATGCTTCTTTGTTCGTGCTGCAGATATTGTACAACTTCATTTTCCATTAGTATACTTAGTATAACTATTGTTCCATCATTTAAAACTAGTCTAGTATGAGACATGAATACAAATCATTGCATCCAAAGTTTGAGAAAGGTATGTTTTAATCATCAAGTAGTCATCAAGATGTAAAGGCCATGATGTATACTGTCCACGGTTTCATTTGCTTTGTCGAACGCTCATATGGAATAAATGAACACAAGTCACACAAGCACATCTGCTGTTCTTTCAATTCTTTCAAAGTCGGAATATGAACATCGTTCTTCCATCTAAAATCCTTTCATTCTTAAAAGCCTTGTTAAATGACATGAATCAACGACAGTGTTTCAAGGCGACTAGTGGTTTAGAACTGTATAATTATGCTGCGTAGCAGACACATTCAAAGACAGGGTGAGCGATTTATGTTATCTGTCAAAATTGCAACAAGAAACCATGAGTTTGTAGATTTGAAGCAAAAATCTTCCGATTAAAGATCTCGACCGATCACAACCATGTATTCTCAGGAGCGGGCAAGACATCCAAAACACTCACAATACTCATCACGATTCACCAGTCAAACCTGGGATTACAGTGATTTTCATGCACCCCGCTACATTCAAGTCTATAGGGCCAATTATGCTGTCTGGAAAGTCTGGCACTGCCGAGGTTCAAATTCACGACCTCCCACCATCAAGTGAAACTTTATTTTTAACCTGACACCTGAAAACCTGGCACTACGACTAGAGGTGAGTTTGCCCTGTGATGGAATCCTCCCCCTCTGTCCAGCAGACATCATGCTGAGCAGTAGTGGACAAATCCGTATAGAGCAGCCCTTTAACACTGTAACCCTCAACTCAGACAGCAACGCTCATACAGACATGGTCAGACGGAACAAGGAGGTGGACAGAGGACATTGAGCCAAAGACATGTTAAGGAAAACAAAGATTAGCCTCCATTTTAGAGGACGGATGAACAGCTGAACGAGACAGTGGAAGGATAAGAAGAAGAAAGGTAATAGGAGGTGAAAATTCCAAAGCCAGAACGTTGGCGGCACCTCTTTGCACTCCAGGTCATGAGAAAATTGTAAACTGCAGAAACGGGGAATGCCACAGTGATTCACTTGACTATATATGGCCACTGTATGGCGGAACTGTTCTCTCCCTCTCGTACACGGCACATCTCAATAATGTACTCTCACAATAATGTATTCTTTACTTGGAGGCCGTTTGATAGAGGGTAGAGAGGGCCACCTGAGGATTTCCAGGCCTGAACGCCAGCTGGCAAGGAGCCAGAGAGATAAAACTAAAACGGATTCCAAAGCTCTGCTTAGACACTGCCCATCCTCCACAGGGGCACTTCAGGCTACAACAGGGCAGACAGTACCAGTCGTGCCTGTTATGGACCGTGTTAACAAAACGACGTCAGTAAAACAAAGCTGATTGAAATTTAGTTCCCAAAAAGGCACCAAAAATTCAAATGAGCACCAAAGGGCATCAAAGTGTGTCAAAAACATCTTTGCGTTCAGTACTTTCAACAAAACATACCTGAACAGACAATAACATTTCTTTTACACCACCAATATTGAAACCGTGGCATCTCATACCGATCTTCAATAAACACTTTAGAATGAGCTATTTTTAACTACTTAAAGGGGAACTCCACTGGTGCTTTCTTCTAGGTCGTATCAGGGTTCGCAATTTTATGTACTTCAGACTGTAATCCAACAACTCCTTCAGGGGAAATTCAACAAACATAACAGTCTGCTTGGCTTCTGACAAGTAAAGCAAAGTAATCCACTGCCATATATATATTCAACATTTGGCAGCACTTTTCAGAATTACAGTGCAGTTTGCTGGTAATTGACACAACTGGTAATACAGCACACATACCGGATTAATCTCTCTTTTAAAAATGTGTGTTTTTGACTGCATAAGAAGCAGCACTCATTAACTGCCCCCAGAGGGACCGTCCTCCATCCTAGGCCAAACACATCAAACAAATCACAGATATAGCCTGTTTTCAGCAAGGACGCATCAATCACAGTTATCTGGCTAGCTTTCTGTTGCGACAACCTTCTAGACTGAAACCAAGGACTTTAGGCAAATAGAGCTTATAGAGCAATCTGGGACTTGTGTAATGCTTTGAAACTACACTTGAGAGATATTCCTCAAGCAAATAAGGTACAGAAAAGGTTACAGAGACAAAAAAAACTTAACAAAAAAGCAAATGATAGCTAGCTCTACCCAAGATACACCCGGACAGAACTATTATAGCAAAAGAGGAAATTACAGACAAACTAATGTCAATTTCAGGAACTGCCTTTCAGAGAAGAGGAAGTCATTCATGAATGCGGTTAAACCAGTTTTCACATTCACACATTCACAGTTGAACGCTGTGGGTAGTGATGACCTCGTAGTGGTCCCAACACTTAACCATGAGGTCAGCGTCTGCAGTGAGACAGCGCTAAAGACAGTGCAGTAAAAATAAACTAGAAAAGGGCTTGTTGAATAAATCACATATTCTAATACATTTGAAAAACATTTGACTAATACTCCTCCTAAAAGCAACCTTACTACTATTAGCACATTAAACTCAGACCACAAACACAAGTGAAGTAACAAGTGGCTTGAAATTTTGCACAAGAAAAGTGCTGACCCGAAGGTTTTCAGATACAAATGCTAATGCTAATGCTAATCTCTGTGTTCACCTTAAGCCAACCTTACTAGACCTTACTAGAGTTTGGGAGAAGTTACTTATTTGGTACCAAATTATGAATTCACTTTGATGCTAAAGCCGTTTTCCTTCATATCTATATGAGCAGAGCAAATGTTAAGTAGAGACTTTATCTATAGGTGCTTTCTACAGGTTACAAAGGTGCTTTGCACTACACATGCTAACAAGCTAAAAGCTAGCATGCTAAAAGCTAAAGTCCCTGAGTACACTACCCACTGTTCCACTTAAATACAGAGGAAGTATTTCACACTGTACACACCGTGTGCTGTGGTGTGGTGACTTCACACTTGACGAATCTGGCCACCTTAAACTATAACCAAAATGTAAGACAGGTTCCATACCAGTTAAGCCTTCTCACGGTTCTTTAATTTGCATATCAAACACCTTCACTCACTGTTCACGCCCCCCTCCCCCTCCCCCTCCCCCTCCCCCTCCACATAACTTTTGAAATATTCTGACTCATCCCTCAAACACATGTTGTGTCCTCTGGAAACAGTTCAAGCCTATAGCTGTTCTTGGCACGGCAATACATATGATTTGTTGTTGTGCCAGTCAGGGGCCCGGGCCCGATGAGAAATGGTTCTGGGAGTTCAGGGAGAGTGCAGTCGTGTGCTGCTGAGAAAAAAAAAGGTCATCCATTGAAAGAAGTGTGTCAAACGGATCAAGCAGTACATTATCAACAGGCACCTGAAGCATCTCTGCAGGAAAGTGAACCAGAGGATTAGAACATCAAAACGGAGAGACGGATGGGGGGGGGAGGTAAGACAAAACACTGATACACTTATTAAAGGGAATTAAGACTCTCACACAGCTCATTTACCCATTAGTGTGTTATTGAAAACAAAATATGCTGCTTAATATTGTCTTTACTGGTGGACAAATGGGTGCCACGATGATTCAGAGTCACATGGTCTATAATGGTGACCACTAGTGATGCACAGTCTGAATCAGACAAGGAACAGCTGATTTTGCTTTAACGCTGTTATTTTGATGTGTCTGGTGATTTTATTGCATAAATAAGTGCACGTTGTATAAAAATGCTGCCGCTGCACCTGTAATAAAATTTTGCCGCATCATTATGCACGAGTCATGCTAAAGTCGGTCACACCTTACTTTGAATGTTGTTTGATGTTATTTAAAGAGAATAATGCCATTTATTGCATCTTCGGCTGGGAAAAAGCACTGGAATTGTGCTTTATGTGGTCATTTTGCCCGCACAATATGCGCTTCAGGTTAAGGCTGATTTTTAAAAAGCCACAAATTGGCCAATTTGGGTAGAAAGATGTTGGAATCATCCCTACTGACCGTCATAAACACTTCCTATCGGTGTGAGATCTCTGCGCCGCTCATTCAACCTGATCTAAACCTGATCAGTCTTGTTCCACACATCATGGCACAATACCCTTATCAAACAACACAGACTCAAGCTATAGATTCAAATCTCTGACCTCAAAGTTACAGATGACTTTGATTTTACTGTCATCACAAATCATAACACAAGGGCGGCAACCATTAGTCATCACCGACATCAACACAAAAAAGCACTGAGGAGAAATTTCATAATCGATGAGTCATTCAGTTCAGACCAGTCCCTTAAAGACAGAGGACCAGTCCCTTAAAGACGGAGGACCAGTCCCTTAAAGACAGAGGACCAGTCCCTTAAAGACAGAGGACCAGTCCCTTAAAGACAGAGGACCAGTCCCTTAAAGACAGAGGACCATAACATATTTAGGCTAACGCTTGTTTGTTGTCTTGGAACTAAATTTAATGTATGTGTGTTTCTTGCACGCTCTTTGCCTAACATGACTCTGTAACTGTCAACACTGCAGTGAAGTGGATCATTTCACATCGGTTCAACCTACAGTTAGCTGCGAAGTAAAGACGGCCAAGAAGCAACATCCAGCTAGTTCGACTCCTTCGAGGCTCCTAATTTAATGATTGCTTGAAAGATGTTGTGTGATGCCAACTTTTCAAAGAAGTAATAAATAAATTAAAATTAAAAAACCCTAAAAGGACAAGAGTATTGGGACACCTGTTTTCCCCCTTACATTCAGGGAAGGACAACCTTAATACTTCAGCAATACTTTTGTCCCAATACTTTTGTCCTAAGAGTAAACCGTGAACATCTGTGTAATATTAGCAAATACCCTCCAATAATGATCTGATTCTGACCACATCATGCCTGTTCTTTAAACAATACATCAGTGTCGGCTGATATTCAAGGATCAGCACAATCATGTCATTTCTAATTCAGACGGAGTGAATGCATTCATGTCACAAAACCACAACATACTGATCTGCAACACTGTGAACACTGGGATGCTGTCTGAGCGCATTCATTTGAAACGGCCTTTCTTTCTCGGGCTGAGAAAGGAGCCAGTCTGAACTGAAACCTAAACAAAAACACCTTTGTAATGAGGCAGTTAGGACCTTTACTGAACCAACAACAGCTGCTGCTCCTCAACCAGTTGCAGCCCTAGCCTTTAAAGCAGCGCTGCTCATTTGTCACTCAGATAAATGAGCAAGCCAAACGTCCAATCAGAGAGGTCAGTGCAGAAGCAGGACGTGTGGCTCAGTTGAGGAGAAAGGAGACTTGTGTCTTATCTGTGACGAACAGCGTAACTGGCAAATGCCCGCGCTGGGCCACTGTATCAAATCTCTGAATATTCAAATGCAAGCAAGCTAAAAGAGAGCCATTAAGAGTAACGTTGCTCGACAGACACCGAGCGCATTATCAACAGAAATCGTCTCATTGAATAATGATGCGAGCCGAATCCCTCGAAACATCAAGTCCACACATCCCCCCCAACGCCTACACTAGACAAACAGAGCCGAGCACAGTCTGGTCCTGCACTCTCATTGTGTCTTAATGCACTGTGCATCTTGAAAGCTCGACAACTGATAGTTCAGTCGACGTACTGCGCCACTAATTTACGGTTTCGATGCACTCATGACTCAAACCAAGTGACCGTAGCGATTAACAGAGGAATACAATACTGCATAAAAGCAACAGGGTCAATATACGACCATATGCTCTCTTTATCATGATAAATGTCAGGAAAGGGTTGAACAATTCATCACTTTTGTCAAATTTTGGGTGCTATTGTCAAATCAGAAGAGGTTTTTCCTCGTAAACATTAAAAGTCTATATTATTTTATGTTCTATATTATTCAGATCTGTGATATCAAGTCAGAAAATTAGCCCAACAACAAAGAATCGGCAGTCTGACTACAACTACCTTTCAGCCTTTCCATGTTTGCCAATTGCAAAAATACAAACAAAATATACTGATGTGCCGTCACCACATCACCAGACCGTAGAATGAACTCTCTTGAGCGACCAACTCTCCTAATGAGCCAACAACGCTGGGGGGCCAAGCAGATAGGAAATGAGTGCTTTGTGAAATTATGTGTTGCGCTCTTGACTCGCTACAGGCCCATAAATAGAACAGGACACATATAGCCCTGTCAGCCTTTGATGCAAAGAGGCAGATTAACAAAACCCATGTTATTAGGTCCGGTTGTATATGAGATCGTGCAACAAAAAGAGGGGAGGGGGTTAAACTACTCTGGCCCAAGAAGACCATCTGTTCCCATATGGAAGATGGCATGCAAGTATTCCATTCCGGCAACAATGAACGCAGAAAACAGGAGATAATCACATGTTCAGGGCCTGTGCGACACAGCGAGCCTCAGAAAACACTGTCAGCTATAGTGAATCTACAGTCTACATGAGACTGCAACGCCTATTGATCAGAAATATGACAGCACTGGTCTAATTAAACGTACCAAGACTCCAAGAATAGGCTACCACAGCTGTCACTGAGAGTACAGGATGAAAAGAACAGGCAGTGAAGGAACACAAAAAGGTTTGCAAGCAGCCGGCATGACTTCACACCGTGTCTGCAATAGTACGCAAAAAGGAGAGGCAATGCAATGTAGATGCAACGCCTTTTAACCGTAACTCCATGAGTCGCATGCAGGGGAGTGAACAGATTCGGACACTGTCTCGGCATAGGAGTTCATATGAAGCCATTGTTGCCACATGAGTTTCTTTCGTTCCTGCTTTTTTCTAAAGAAAAGTTAGATGTTTGTCATATTTTACTAAACCATTTCTGAAAACGATTTTACATTGCACATCTCAGTGCACTGTCTTAAGATTTTCTTCTCTAATCTGACCCCTCTGCCCTCACCCATGGCCCATATGGGTCTTTACAATGAACACACACAGCATGAAACGAGCCACATGCGAACAAACTAATCAATAACATCATGAATAAATCATGTGCGTCTGGAACACCAAACAAACTAGCAGCACACGCCTTTATCGCGGATTATTTGCTGTGAATATCTTTCCATTCGAACAAAAGGGCCTTTGCGGAGATCACAACGGTGTATGATAAAGGTTTGTTTATTATTGTTTTAAATAAATAAAAAATAAGTTCATGAAAATGGCTGGGAATGTGGCTTTCTGTTGTAAAGTGTCGCACACAGACAGACAACAGGACACAGTGCGATCAGTGTGAGATTGTCTCTGCATTTAACACGGGCAGCCAGTCTCACAATTAAGCAAAATATTTTTTTTTTTTTTAAAATAGCCACTTATGAAGTTCCCTACGTTCTTATCTGGGTGACCAGGATGTTGTCATGGGGCGTGGCCTGTTGTTAAGGGCGTAGACAAATGCCACCCAACATAAAACAATACAGCTCTACTGTACTGGCTTGGACACCTAACACTGTATCAGTTTAACTGGCTTCGCGTAGAAGATTTTTTTTTAAAATATGGGCAAAAAACGGGTGAATTTTGACCAATGAAACCGGGCTCAGCTATAGTCCCTACAAAACAGGATGTGATGTCAGCCCCCGTGCATGCTCTCAAAGAGAGAGTGCTGCATGTATGCAGCAGCGGCTGGTCGCTTTGCCTGCCTACTAAAGTTCCAAAAAATTGAAAATGCTCCATTAATTTGACCTTATACAATAAAAACATGCACCATACACACACCCCAGTGTCCACGCACACAAAAACACACTTAGTGTTCGAACAAAGCTGCTGCTCCACTTATTGTTTCAGGCTTTAACGGCTCAACAACGGCTGATGTTAACCGCAATCAGGGTGGGCTTCTCCCCCAGAAGACCACCACCAAACCTGGAAGGGATTTTAGCACGCTTTTGTTGCATTTCCCTTCTCCATCCCAGTTTAATACGCCTTAAAGAAAAACCATACCAGTGTCTTGCTCTTAAACCACCTCCCTCCACCCTATATCTATGTCCATTCGGGCTTCATTAGACTGACGGTGCACAAAATATAAGCCATTAATTTTTTTTAAATAAGCCGTTATTTTTTTTTAGAAGACAAACCTTGTATACTTGTCCATATGTGCCATTTCCAACTACTTCCACTAATTCAAAGATCCCTGCAGGGTCCTGGATAGAGACAAAGAGATATAAAGAGAGAGAGACAAGAAATTAGATGAGAAATTGGACTTAAAGGGGACAAAAAATCGTGTGGTGTGGAGAAGTGAACGAAATGAAATGTTTAAAGCAGCTGTTGCTCTTTGGGGCTTTCGCTGCAAACACATGCCAGAGCATTTCAGACAAAGGAAAGAGAGATAGATCAACTCACACACACACACAGACAGACACAGGCTGAGTGTTACAGATTCACACACAGACAAAGAAAGACAGAGAAGACTTTTATTTAAAGCCACTAAGGTGGAAATGTAGCTGGATGGTGTTAGTAGAAGAGATCCGGCAGGCTCACCCTCAGAGAAGAGAGGTCTATATCCACCAGACTTTTCGCAGGAGAGTCGTTCGCCATCGTCTCGATAAATAAAAAATAAAATAAACAGAAAACAGTCTTTCCTCTTAAGAGTCCGACTCCAGGGCTGAACTCCTACATCTGAGAGAAACGGCTCCAAACACACTCCCTCATACAAGGGAGAGAAAAGAGAGAGGGAGAGAGAGACACGCTCAGTCCATGTCGATCTGGCAGACTGGAGAGTCCACACAAACACAGGAAGCACAGAGAGAGAGAGAGAGAGAGAGAGAGAGAGAGAGAGAGAGAGAGAGAGAGAGAGGGAGAGAGAGAGAGAGAGAGAGA
>JBBPDB010107757.1:0-20919 GCA_037974465.1 Brachypetersius altus
GTGTGAGTGTGTGCGTGTGAGTGTTTGTGTGTGTGAGTGTGTGTGTGTGTGAGTGTGTGTGTGTGTGTGTGTGTGTGTGTGTGTGTGTGTGTAGTACAGGGAAAAGTGGACGTGTGAGGGTTGTGTTCACCACTTGTTTGACTACATTCACATCCAAATACTATGTTACTACCCTCTGATGTCTAGGATTTGATGGCCATTTTTGAAAATCACTTGTATTTTTCTTTTGTAAGAAGAGACACTAAAAGCTCTATTTATTCTCCAGTTTTATTCTCCAGTACCTCTCAGTTTTCAGTTTTGAAACTGAGAGCTACTTCACAGGTACTGAGCCAAACAAAGGGCTGCCAGTTTAATGCACTAGAACAGAGTTTACCTAAACTTAACATATAATTCACTGTTGTGCTATTTTTAGAACAGGTCCGTGGATTACTCATGTGGTCGTTGGGGGCAACTGCTGTCTGTTCACTCACCTGGTTTGCAGGTGACAGCTACTTCAATGCTCTGCTGAATGTTTGTGGTGTCACTTAAACACTTAAAGACACGGTGGCACTCCAGTTCATCCCAACCAGCTATCAGAGTCTACAAATTACACAGAAAATTACTGTTACTGAATGTTAAAGTGACGACTGTTTACAAAATGTTTACACTGAGTGACCAGTGTATTAGTTACATATCCTTCAAATTTATATCAGAACTAATATTAAAAAAATAATGAGTGAGGGAATTTTTTGAATACATGCGATGACTGGAGCACACCAACCAGTGAGACGTCAGGAATTAAACTGTATTTTTCTAATCCAGATATATAGTATCATTGTACTGTAACATATAATTGCATAACAATATTATCACAGCGAGTGGCAAAACTCATGCATGATGGTTAATATGTTCACAAATTCTAGCTGTTGATTTATTCAACATGAGCGCTCCCCCAATAATACTTGAATTTTTAAAAAATGTTTAGTCCCTTTATACAAATTGATGGACCACTATTATCCAACAACAAAAAAGTAGTGCCCACCTGTCATCTAGATGAAATTTGCCAGAACACTGATATTTAGTAAAAGTGTTAAAATGAAGAGGGTGAACAGAGAATGGTGGTTGATGTGGCTAAATTATTACTAATTCAGTGTAATGTTAACGAGGTGATTCACTAAAATCCAACCTATTCTTGAACAAGTTAAGTCTTTCCATGTTACCTTTCCATAACAATTCGAATCAGAAATCATTACAATTCGGCACAACTGTACAAACTGAGCACAAAATGAATGAATTAATTCATCGATTAATTAGAGTTCAAGTAATTTACTCGTCTACAATATAAAATACTAACCTTCAGAAACATTCCATAATATGTGAAGCCTTGGCATGAATGCAATGCAGCGCACTGCTCCATCTTTAAACTGAGGACCTGGAGTAACACAGGGAGCTCTATTCAGGCTGAGAGGAATTCATTCATGACTGAGGGAATTCATGAGAACTCCTTTGCAAATTCTTGCACAGTTTGCAACTTTAATGGTACAAAAAATAAAGTTAGGGGCAAAAATACAATATCCTGATACTTTAAGAAATCTGCACAATCCACAACACCTAATGATATTTACTTTTGAGACAAGTTTAAAATTTACAGTTTTGATGTTATTTAAAAATAACATAAAAAACTATTAAAACAATGAGTGTAATTTTTGTTTGACATAATTATCTAGGACTACTTTTGCCCTCTTTGTAACGAAACATGCAGGTTCGTTAAGGTGTTCTTTATGTGCAGACGCATATAATATTGCACTGTTTCTTTAAGAACAGCTAGAAGATCATACAGGATATTCAGGGCTAGCTATTGCTGACACAGGTGTTTATTGCCAATAATATGCTCGGCCACAATGAGACCCCAAGACTTACCACACCTCACCAATAATTTGTTTTCAAAACAGTTTTCAGGCCCAACCAGACAGTCCACATTTTACCTACAATTCTGACTGTAACACAGGATAACAACAAAAATCTAACCTCAGCCCTGGGGTTCCTAAGGACTGGTTAAAATTTTGTGAAGCAAAATCATAAATACCTGTTCTGCCTAATTACTGCTTAGCTTTAACAGGATAACATTTTAGGCCGTTCTATGAAAGTTCACTGGCACAGCAACCCACTCAATGTTCTCCACAATCTAAGACAATATTTCTGACCAACATGTCTTTAAATTCAGATGTGTCTAATATCAAATCTTAATCTGCCTCTCTCTGGGCTCCACGGTCATATATTTTTATATTTATTATCTTAAATTTATTTCGTCAACAGCTATAGCATTTTCCCTTGAAATAAGTTGATCTGCACTTTTTCGACTCACCTGTGAAAATGCGTTACATACCAGCCTTAACCGATCCTTGGTTGGTAGTAACATGGAGCATCTCTTGAACAGTAAACCTATAGGAATGAACATCACATCACCCTAAATATCACACTCATAATTTATCATAATCTATACACCTTCAGCTGAATCTCCAATCTTACCAAGGCATCTGAAGTGGTCAAGTGCAGAGCACTTAGTGTTACGCGTTATACAGCAAAACCACGAAAAAATCATTTGCTTCCTCCAGGCTGAAGTGGATACGTGCCGCACAACGTAGCTGCTGATTGTTTTTGATACCATGCTGAAAACACTGGCCTCCAGAGCTGAAAAACAAATGCAAGGCTTCAAATGAATGCAAATATATGTGTACGGTCTTGTTTCACATCTTAAAAGTGAAAGATAAAATAAAATTCTTGTTTTCTACTGAAATGTACAGACTCTTGCCCTTTTCATCTATGTCTCTAGTTTTGGCTACTACACTGTGCACTGATGAGGAGGGGGGAAAAAATGTATCAATAATATCCTGGTTCACTCCTCCATTCTCTCCATCGCCTCCACCTTTCAACCAAAACTCAGAAATGTGTCACGGTAAAGAAGGAAATGTGAATGAACAGGATGACAACAAAAAATGTATTTATACAATTCTCCCCTACACCAAATATAGTTGTTATATGAAGGTATGTATAGTGCCTGAATGGTGGTGGTGGCTTCCATAGTTTTGCAGAAGTAACAGAAGTCCATTAGACCACGACTGTGTCCCAACCTGCATCCTACCGTACTAAACAGTGTTTAAAAAACTGCTACATGTAGAGCTAAGGGGCAAATATGTGCCAACATAATAGAAGGCCATTTGATGATTTAGAATTCATGTGATTTTCTACATTAGTTTGCTAAGCCACGGAAGCACATTTCAACACAAAACATGCCTTTACAATTATGTAAAAGTAATATGTCATATTTCGGTGAAGTTCCCACAACATGCAACTACTGCTTCCTTTGTGAAATAATAAAAGTATACTATATTGACAAATAGCTTCCACATTTCTTTCAAGACTTTAGAGATTTTGGAGTCTTTCTGTGGAAAATGTGTGCCCATTTATTCTGTAGAGCATTTATTAACTCATCTTTATACAGCTTTCTTTGTGAACTGAGGCACAGTCATGCTGGAATAGAAAAGATTCTTCCCCAAACTGTTCCCACAAAACTGGAAGCATGACGTTGTCCAAAGCCTCTTGGTCTGCTTAAGCATTAAGATAAAGCCCATTACTGGACGTAAAGGGCCACCTGAGAAGAGGTGTCCCAATACTTTTGTCCATACAGTGAACATAAGAAGCCTTCAATAAAAAGACAGAATCTTACATGGTTGAAAGTACTTCAGCTAGGATGTATGACTGCACATTTATCTCCAGTTACTGTACTCACCTGAGAGATGGTCTAAAATTAAATCAAACACCTCAGCAGGCAGCTTCTCGAAGAATCCCTGACTGGAATTTCTTTGGCTTCTGGTCTTCACAGTCCTGGGAGGATAGGGCCTAGACCTGCAACGATGCTTCATACGAGTCGAGGTGAATTTCCTCGACATCGAGGCCATCTCACAGTCCTGCTTGACAATAAAGCATGAAATAACCCAATGACTTTAAGGAAAATGGAAACAAGTCTACTGCATAACAATAATAGCTTCTTAGATAACCACTGCTAGCCACTTTGTTTTGTAATATGGACTAACAAAACTTTATTAAAGGGAGTTAGGCTTCCAAAACACATTCCACTCAGTGTTTAGGCACTAGCCTTTTAACATAAAACTTGAAGACTCACTTTAAAGTCCACGGCAAGTAGCCTGCTAATCCTTCTGTGTAAATATAACGTTTCTGGAAATGGGTTTTACCTGACTTTTCTGAGCCTTGTAAACGTCTATAGATAAAGTAAGCGGTGTCGTGTATTTGTTAGAAACTTGTCACACAATAAAACGTCTATTTATCCGGTTTTTAGTTAAATCCTCTCACCTTTTTAAACAGACGGGCGCGTGAATGAGGACACGAGCTAAATAACAGAGTCAGGCTTCATTAAACCAAAGATGCAAAAAATCGTAAAAAGATACACATCTACAAGCTGGTGAATAAGTGGTGTTGGATTCCATAGATGTTGGAGTTGACTCCCGATTCCAAAAAATCCGATAAATTGTCACTGATACACTATATTGACCCAAGTATTGGGACGCCTGGCCATTCCACCAACAGGGATTTTAATGACACGGTATTCAGAGACCTCCTTCAGGTGGTTATGACTTATGTGGTGAGTCTGTCCTGTTATACAGTGATTCTTCTGGCTAAAATTAGTCACATAATTGTAACAAATGGCTTCAATTGTATATTAAAGTCTCTATCATTAAAAAATACAGTTTTCTATTTTACACACTTTACTATTGATCTAGGGTCAATTACATCATCAGTGTATGCAGGGTATGCCAACTATAAACCATGAAAAATGAAATGTATATTTAAACCACATAACTGTGGAAACACACATTCATTCTTCTACAAAATGTTCAATAAAAGTGGGGTTGGAAACTTGTGATTGTTCTTAAGTTTTATTTATATTAAACGAATGCAAACACACAATCACACGACAATTATATAAATATAAACTTCAATCAATCAATCAAACTTTATTTATATAGCACATTTTTACAAGCAGAGTTGCTTCACAGTGTTAAAAATCAACAAGGACAACATATGCTACAGTTTAAGAAAATACAAGAACTCTAGAGTTAAAACCTAGAATGAAACAAAAAAAGTAAAAAGATAAAAAATATATATAAACAGTAAATAAGTAAGATAAGGATAAGAATTTTGTATATAAACCTGGCAATTTTTGTCACTCCTAGACTGTAACTATTTTGAACCCAAATTTTGAATATGTTCCGCCACCTATAGCTCTTCTGGACTTGCTGCACAGTCTGCTGATGTTGCCCCAGGAGATGGATAGGGGTGAGGTGGTTAACACAAGACTCATGCAGACAGGAACCGCAACACTTTTTGATCCATTGTTATGAATTGGCATGATATACCCTATATTACCAGTTTATGGCATATGAACAAAACCTCTACACTTTATGCACTTTACATCAGTCTGTTGAGTTATACCTCCACTGACTGCTGATTGATTATCTGGTAGCATTTGGGATGGGATCCAAAATATACTCAACCCAGAACAGAACTGGCACAAAATCAATTTAAGAAACAAGGACATATGACCCATTTTTATGACCCACTTTCAAAATATTACACAAATAGCAAAGTTATTATTCTTGGATTGAGATTCCACATTCTCTACATTCTGGTTGGACACAGATCCCTAGTATATACATTAATGAATACGTTAGAAAACACCAATACAAACATCTATGCTTGACACCTGCACGTACGCAGATGCAGAATATAACTAATAAAGTATGTAAGTATATAACTGTTAAAAACTGTTAGAAACCTCTCATAACTATTATTGGACAGATTGTTCTTCTCAGAAGTTCATCAGAATTGTCAACCAGATAGTACAAATAATTTATTTTAAATTATCCTTAAAGATATCATTGGTCTCCTTAAAGATATCATGTCATGATATTCATTGGTTGATCTGTATTCCCTCATTCACCCTCACATGGACCAATTCAAGAGAAATTGGTGAGTAATTGTGTTCAAATTGTGTTCAAATGGCTGTTTTTGCATTGTACTTTCCAAATATGGCTTTTGTGGAGAATGAGAAACTCTATATATATTTGCTTATGTTTAAACAGCTATGGCCTGCTAATGGACCGCTGTGACGTCACTGTGACAGCTATAGCCTACTATCGGAATGCGGTGACATCACTGGGACATCTATGGCCTGCTAATGGTCTGCCGTGACATCACTGTGACAGCTATAGCCTATTATCGGATTGTTGTGACATCACTGTGATAGCTATAGCCTATCATTGTGACAGCTGTAGCCTATCATTGTGACAGCTATAGTCTGCTAACAGTCATAATGTGATGTCATCATGACAGCTATAGCCTGCTAACAGGCAAAACACAGGTTGTGTGACATGGCACCATCACACACAGACTCTCCACCATCTGGGACTCATTCCTGACAATGATGTTACAGCATGCATGGAGAAGCTGGAGAACATGACATTGTGGGGTCAGGAGAACTGCCTAAAAGTGAATGTCTGCAAAACCAAGGAGCTTGTGGTCCTACACCCCTCTCAACAACAACAGGACTGCAGTGGAGAAGGTGAGCGGCTTGAAATATCTAGGCATTTACATCTCAGAGGATCTGACATTGACTGAACACCTTCGAGCCCAGACCAAAAAGGCGAGGCAGTGTCTCTGCCATATGAGGCAGCTGAGGAAGTTTTTGGTTTCTTCAGTGATCCTAAGAACTTTTTACTCTGGTGCTGTAGAGTGTCCTGACTAAGAACATCACCTTGGTTTGGAATGAGCTCTGTACAGGACATTAAGGTACTACAGAGAGTGATCCATGCAGTGAAACACTGCATCAGATCAGATCTACCATCACTCAAGGACATTTGTAATGTTTTGTTATTTGGTGTTTACTTTTTTTTTCTAAATATTTGTAATTCCTTAGTTAAGCCTTTTCAAACTTCTCTTGAATTTAAATAGTTTGATAACTTTGTTGCACTGTGTCATGGGCCGACTCAATCTTCATGCTTTAACCTCCTGCTTTAAGTAATTGTAACTGTGTTATTTAAGTACAAATAATGCCTCGGTGAATGTTTGTGCTGCCACTGAGCTGTGTGGGAGCATATTGATCACGTCTGTGGATGGTCTAAGCCGGTTGTGCAGCATTGTTAGCTGTATGGCAGTGGAAATAAATGTGCATTGATAAATCTGCATGTCCAGGCCTTTGCAGCAGGACCTTTTGTTTCAGGCACTGCGGTGTTGGCGTAGGTTATCTGCCTGGCTGTGACAGCTCAGGAAATGCCTGTGAGCGATGTACTAAGGAAGCACAGAGCACACAGCTGTCCAACAGCACAATAACTTGTTCATCGGCAAAGCCAGGCAGATAGCACTCTGCACCCGGACCACACTTTGGAGTGGACCCAGTCGCATCTCCGTCCTCAGTGAACACGGCGTGCACAACAGGTAAGCTTCTGAGTTTCATCCTGTGCGTATGTCCACAAATGATCTTCGCTGCTGTTCGTAATTCGAGCCTATTTGGTGTCATTTCTATTCGGATATCGTTTGTCCGGTCAATGGGGAAATGTCCAGTTTGAAATGCATTAGAGAAAGCATTAGGGCTATTTCTACTCTACATTTTGCCCCGTGCCTTGAACACAAGCCTTTCTGTTTCCCCAGTTCTCTTCCCAGCTGGACACAATAGGATATCTGTGTTCCGTCTTTCACTGCACGGCTTGTATTGAGCCTTTCACAGTGCAAGGCTTTAGCACTCACGCCCAAATTCAGCCTGCAGTCGCAACATATGACAGAACAACTTGCAATGGCTCTGTAATGTCTGTCTGGGTGCTAAACATACATTTAGTGTTCAGACATGAATACTTACAGACAGAAAGGGTGAGCTTGCTGGCAAAAGGGTATCTAGAGTCTTGATTCTTACTTCACTGGAATGGATTAAGTGCCCGAGCAAAACAGTACAGCTGCGCTTAAAAATTACGAGAACAATTGTTTTTGTAATAAAGAAAAAGTTATCGGTTGAAGAAAGAAACATGTTTTTTTTGGCAACATTTGCCAGTTTTGTCTCTGAATTTTATTTCCAGGTTTTGCACTAGAGATGTACTGTATTCTCATTACAATAATGCAAATTGTACTTATTGTTTAAATGTGCAGTTCTCACAGTGCCAAAAGGTATAAACTCACATAACTCACATTAACTAATAAACTAACTAGACTATTTTTAAGCAGAATAATTATGATTACAATTATTATTGTATTTTTTTAAAAACTTTTTCTGATATTCTCTTTTGTTCACTGTCATATTATCATATCAAACAACTGCATTCAAAATCTACCCTGATATTGAATTTTTGCTTTATTAAGCAGCATGTCTTTTCAAATTTTAAATGATAATATATAATTGTTAGTGCAAGTAAACTGCAGTAAACTGTATCGTGCATACTTTACAACATTAGTTACTTATGGTTTAATACTTTTGGTCACAAAGTACTGCAAATTTGAAGATATACCAAAAAACAGAATTGAATATATACTGAATATATTTTGCCCCTGTATTATAAACAGTGATATTACCTTAATGTGGTATTTTATGGTATGTCTATTCATGTTTTCATAGCTTGTGTCCAGTTAAAATTCAGTTATATCTGTGTTTAATTGTTAGTCTTTCCTCTCCATGCCCCGCAGGGTTTGTGCTGTTGTAACAGGGAAGCTGTTTCCGCTCACAAGAGGACGCGAATGGTTGAAGCTTGTCACATTAGTCACGCTGACATGCATCCAGTGACAGACAAGCCTGACTGTCAAGGAACTCAAAGAGGATTCTTTTGAATGCTGAAGAATAATTCTCTAACATTGCTATTAATATTATTAATTCTCTCATCTACAATCTAAAACCTTTACATGGCAGCGACTGGAATGGCACAACAACTCATTGGATACTTTTTGGGCCTTCTTGGGTTGATTGGGACGCTGGTTGCCACGGCGCTGCCTCAGTGGCGCCATACGGCCTATTTCACCTCCAACCTCATGACGGCCACGTCCTACATGAAGGGCCTGTGGATGGAGTGTGTTACCCACACCACTGGAATCTACCAATGCGAGGTCCATCGGTCGATGCTTTCTTTGCCCCAGGATCTGCAAGTGGCGCGGGTTTTAATGGTGCTTTCCTTGATCATCTCTAGCGTTGCTGCCATCATCTCTGCTATTGGAATGAAATGCACCCATTGCCTTAGCCAGTCCTGTGCCAAGGGTGTTCTTGCTGTGATTGGGGGAATGTGTTTCATCTCGGCTGGCCTTTTCTGCCTAATCACCACGTCCTGGACCACCAGCGATATAATGAACAGTGGCTACGACCCCTTCGGTGGTATGAGGTATGAGGTGGGCCTGTGTGTGTACATTGGCTTCGCCTCTGCTATTTTCAGCATATTTGGTGGGGGCGTGCTGTGTGCAGCTTGTTGTGACACAATAAATGCTTCTTCTCAAAAGCTGCCAGCCCTGAATGCCCCACCGAACCTGCCCCCAGCCTTTCAGGCACATGAGCCTCAGAAACAAACATTCCTCATCTCAGGGTCCTCCATCTAGCAGTGGGCACACGACCAGTGACCCTGTTTGAGGGGAGCATCAGTGAAGATTTACAGTAATGAGTGTTTTGAAGGAAAATGAGCTGAGGCACTTTTGTCTTCGCTTTCGGGTTCCTTGGATTGAAGCTTTTTCAGTTCTCCACTTATTCCCTACGAAGCAAAAACTCACTTTCCTCATGTGCCAATGACAGCACTTTTTTCTTACCATGATAAAGTCATTTAACTACAAACAAAAATATGAACTGGAACTTATTTATAGCATAAAAATATGGGAAAACCCCGTAAGCTCTGTGTAGTAAATTCTTTTTTTATATGAGAATGCATCTCTATATTTGTTTTTTTTTGGTCATATTTGTATATTAAAAAGAAATGTTTAAATATAATTGTTTAAAATGACTACATTACTACACATATTTATCTGACATTTGGCATATTAAAAAAATATTTAACCAATATAGAGTGTCTTGCTTGGCCCCCTCCTGATTTCCTTTTGTAGATTTGTCACAAAGATGGAATGGAAGATATTTATTTTATGTATTGAAATTGATATGTTATCATTTTTATATCGGTAAGCAGTTATAACTGGTATAACTGGTTGTGCCACCTTTAACAGCAACAACTGCAATCAAACACTTCCTATAACTGGAGATCTTTTACAGCGTTGTGGCAGAATTTCGGCCCACTCTTTGGAAAATTGCCTTAATTCAGCCACACCAGTTCAAGCCAGAACCTTTGCTTGGTTGCTTCAAAAATATTGGTTCTTTTCATGGGCGTCGTTAAGTCTATTTTGGGGGGCCTGAAGCTCAAGCCACCCTAAATATATAGTCATTATATTACTATTTTAAATTGATATATCCAAACATTTCATACAAGATATCACTGAGCGCAGATACACACTTTACAAATAGAAACAAGACTATGAATTGAAATAAAAAATAATAAGTCTAGCTATCATTATTCAATTAAAATGATATACTGGCTGTTGAAGCTGCTGTAGGTAGCAGGCGGGCATTACACGGCGCTGCTTGTTAGCGAGTAGCAACCGGAGCCCGTTTAGTAATATTTTTCTGCTAGCCAGGCACCCCTCGGTGCTGGCAGCCCCCTGCTTCACTTGGTCAATGGGTTAAATACAGAGAAAGAATTTCACACCATGTGCTGTGCTGTGCTCTGTTCATGCATGACTATAGGGGGCCACTTTACATATAAAAACTAAAATCTGGATGCATCACGTTGTCCCCCGCAGCCATGATGTTTCCCAAGGCAGACAGACAGACAGGCAGGAATCCGTTCTCTGGGGCGGCCAGGCAGAAACAAAGAACAAAAAGCCAAAACATCCACCCCACAACAACCCCAAAAAGGGCGGGGGAGGCAAGGACAACGCCCCCGTTCCCCATTCATGTCGCACCCCCACAGTCCTTGTGGCTGGGCTGACTCCCCGTCAGTCCGGGCGATGCAGGTGTGGACCACGGGACGTTGTCCTCATCCCGCGGCCCAGGTCCCTCTCCGAGGGACTCCTCAGAGTCAGCGGTGGTCACTCCACCACCTGGCAGGCCTTCGGCCGGCAGGGTGCCCTCTGTCCCAAAGTCTGGGCTCGGTAACCCGAGCCCTACCGAGCACCCCACACAGGCAGGCAGGCAGCCCCCTCCGGGAGGCTGGATGGGACGCTCCTCGCGCCCCTCGCCGACAGACAGGCAGCCCCTCTGGGAGGCTGGATGGACGCTCCTCGTGCCCCTCGCCGACAGATAGGCAGCCCCCTCCGGGAGGTTGGATGGGACACTCCTCACGCCCCTCGCCGACAGACAGGCAGCCCCTCCGGGAGGCTGGATGGAACGCCACTCGTGCTCCTTGCCGACAGATAGGCAGCCCCCTTCGGGAGGCTGGATGGAACGTTCCTCACGCCCCTCGCCGACAGATGTGCAGCCCCCTCCGGGAGGTTGGATGGGACGCTCCTCGCACCCCTCGTAGACATGCAGGCAGCCCCCTACAGGAGGCTCATCGGGACACTCCTCAAGCCCCTCGCAGGCAGGCAGGCAGCCCCCTTCGGGAGGCTGGATAGGACCCTCTACCTGCTCTATGGAGCCCTCTAGCCCTACGCTAACCTCCCCCAGCCCCCACCCACCTGCCCCTAGCCTACTACGCGCTCCCAAAAAATACAAAGATATTTTTTCACTGTCATTTGGCCTATCTAGCCGCTCCTTCTGCAATAGCACGGCCACTAACCCTCCCAGCAACCCCACCAACCAAGCCATCGCTGGTGACATGGGACTGAGTGGGGCCTCTAAGCTAAAAGGAGCGGGCCTTACAGGAGCGGGGCTTACAGGAGCGGACCCTACAGGAGCAGGCCTAACAGGAGCGGGCCTAACAGGCGCCACGCTAACAGGTGCCACGCTAACAGGCGCTACGCTAACAGGAGCCACGCTAACAGGAGCCACGCTAACAGGAGCCACGCTAACAGGAGCAGGGCCAACAGGAGCAGGGCCAACAGGAGCAGGGTCAACAGGAGCAGGGCCAACAGGAGCTGAGCTAACAAGAGCTGAGCTACCAGGAACAGAGATAACAGGAACAGAGCTAACAGGAGCTGAGCTAACAACAAGAGAGCTCAGGCTAGCTACTGGGGCCTTATTTTAGAGGACTGGTGTGGGAGGTTGGTCAGCTGGAGCAGTCGGGCCTTCGAGGTGTCCCAGGATCTCCTGGATGGTTTGTGTGAGGTGCTCCAGCTGTTGTTGTTGTGCCCTCAGCTGCTGGTGAAGTGGGAGCGCCTGGTCTTTCACCACCCAGGCACCTCCGTGTCGCTCTGTGCCGGCCTCGGACGGCGACAGCTCCACGCTGACTGCGCGCATCGGCAGCTCCGCGCTGACTGCTCACGTCGGCAGCTCCGCGTTGACCATCTCGTGCACCGACAGCGACCGCTCCAGCACGAAAGGGGAGTGCCGTCCTCCAGAACGGCAAGGGGAGGCTGGACAACCATGCCGTGATGTTGGGTGGCCGTGGTTGTTGTTGTTGGGGAAGCCGCAGGCACCCTATGTTTCTTCCTCCTCCGCCTTGTTGTTGGTGGGAAAAGGAGGGTGGCCTCCGGGAGGTCCTCGTCCTCCAAACCCCACGGAAGCATGTCCCAGGGCAGCTCCCTCGGGGGGTCGGGTGCTCTGGAAATGCGAGAGCTCCTCCTCTGAGTCAGCCGCGCCCCACTCCTTTGCCAAGACGGTAGCGTCGTTGTGCCAATCGCGGGTCTCTTGCTCCAGCCGGTCCGCGTGTGTGTAGTCCACCGTCCAGGCTCTCATGGTGGCGTTCCATGTGTGGACCTCTTCCACCTCTTTGGGTGTGAGTTTGTGGTCAGTCCATCTGTCACGGCTGCGGGGGTGAACCCGCTACTGTGATGTTTCCCAAGGGAGACAGACAGACAGGCACGAATCCATTTTGTGCATCTTTTATTCAGGAACCGAACATGAAAAGGGTGATGGACTGACAGTGAGGGTAACACAAAATGGAACCTAAATACAGACAGTGATCAGGGGTAAACACAAACCAACTGAGACCCAAAGCACGTGACACAAAACTAAACAGAACAGGATATCAAAATAAGAGTACCCAAAACATGAACAGACGAAACCAGAAACATTAACAAAAAAGCAGTGGCCCGAACCGGCCACAGACCAGACCGTGACAGACGTTTTCATGGTCAGCCTAGTAATTCATATTTGTCCATACAATCTGTAAATATGTCTCTGGATGAATTGTAGTAAATACATATTAAATATATGTAAATACAAAGTACTGCCATATTTCTGGCTAGCCAAAGTCGTGCAATGCACTCGCAGGAGATTCTTGGGATATTTTATTTCAGATTTTGGTGGGAAGCACAAACAATGGGGATGCCGAAAACGATGTCTCTCATATACAGTCATAGAGAAACAGTTCCAGAAGCCTCTTTAAAGTAAACTGTGATGCATGGAGGGAGAGTCCAGGAAATGCAGATCCAGCCACAGGGGTCGACCTGGTCAGTCATCTTTCAGACTTGAAGAGGGACTGCCAGACATACTTTTCAGTTTCTAGGCTTAGAAGGACAGATTCACACACAAACACAGAGCAGCACTGAACACTGAGAGAGAACTAACACTGGATTCCGGTTCAGACTGGGTTTAGTGTGATGAAATGCAGAACAGATGTTGGTAATCAGGTACAAGGGAGAACCAAAAGAAATAAGGAACAGTGCTGGGAAGGCTTGGGTGGCTGCGGGCATGGCACATAAGAATCTGAACTAATGAGAGGATAAAACATAATGTGGGCAGGTGGTTCAATACCAGTGTGCTAAATGATACAATTAAGCAATTAACATCCTGCCATGCTTTGCGGTATCAATAAAAACACTGAGCAGACTCTTGTTTTTGGTACAAGATGGACAAGAAGAAAAGATCAAGTGAATATCTGAGGCAGTTCTGTCACAAATAATGCTCAGCTGTTTCAGCCCAGTGCATTCCAGACCCTATTATATGCAAGATTCAAATTAATACAAAGTTATTCAATCCTCTATCCTTTCCTGAGACACTTCATCCCATTTTTAATCATTTTGGCTCAAAATTTGGATATATTTGCTTTTATTTGTGAAATTCAGTTACAGTTGTTGTTCCTCTTCTTAACTGCCGCAGTCATTCTTTTGCTCCTGAGTTTTGACACATTATAGAAGTGGGAGGACGTTAGAAGGAGGTGTTGAACATGGTCCACTGACAGGTCCTCTGTCTTTACACCATGCCCAATCTGAATCAGGGACAGTTCCCCATGAGAGAATAGGAGAAGAAAAGGTATGATTTATATATATGTGTATGTATGTGTAAGTATTTGTGTGTGTAATACAAAACTGTATTACTAGGACAGAACAGTCTGTTTGTGTTAACTGTAACACAAACCAACTGTTTAATCCTCAACTGCATCGTAGTCTGCTGTCCTGTTTTTTCAGGAGTTTTTTCAGACTTTGTTGCCAAATAACTGGCTCACATTCAAGCAATGCCAGTATTAAAACATCTGCTTACCCAAAATAATAGATGACAGTTTAGGCACAGTTTAAGCTACATTAGTCAGCTAGGTCAGGTAAGGTCAAATAAGTTGTGCAGTTAAACAGAAAGTGCCCTTAAAGAATAATAGATAGTAGCACATCAAAATAATGTAACCAGATTCCTCCATTCATACTATAAATCATATTGTGCACTATTATGCATATATACATTTTTGCAGGAGGTTCTACTCTGTTTTTGGGACTGGGAGATAGTTGGGAATTGACTTGTGAAAACTACTCCACTGATTCCCAAATCAACTCAAGAAATCTGGACTAAAAAATGAGTCTGTCTGTCTGTCTGTCTGTCTGTCTGTCTGTCTATCTATCTATCTATCTATCTATCGATCCATCTATCTATCTACCTACCTACCTACCTATCTAACTACCCACCCATCCATCCTGCATGGACAAAATATTGGGGCACCTGACCATTACATCAACATCAACTTTAATGATACTGCAAATTCAAATCCACAGACTTTAATATCAGTCAGTGACCTTATACAGCTATAACAGCTTCCACTCTTCTTGGAAGCTTCCACTGTTCTCTGAACTCCTCCAGCATGTCTTTATGGAGCTGCTTTGTGCACTGGTACACAGTCATGCTGGAATAGAAAAGATCCTTCCCCAAACTCTGTCCACAAAGTTGGAAGCCTGGTGTTGTCCAAAATTTATTGGTATGCTGAAGCATTAAGACTGCCCTTTGTTTGAAGTAAGGGACCGCCTGAATTCTATCTACTTTTTGCTGTGGTAAATAAGATCACCGCAAGGTGGCGGCAAGACCACGAGCTGGAGGAGAAGTGTCTCTCCGCTTTTAAAATGAAAAACAAGCAAGATTTGTACATCTGTCTTGATTGTGGCTGAAGCTGCTCCTACGAAACACCGCTCACGCTGTGGCTGGTATAAAAAATCAGTTCAGAACGCCGGACAGCGCCCATTCTGGAGGCGCCCACTCAAACGAAGCCCACAGCTTCCCACTCTGTCCAACAGCTCCCCAGGGGCGCTCACACGCACACACACACACACACACACACACACACACACACACATGATATAAATACATACAAACCTATATACATACACATATACGCTTATACATACACACACACGCACACACGTACAAACACACACACACAACACTGTAGAATTGGAAGCACAAATAGAGAATGACCACCTTCAGCAGAAACCTGATGATCGTTCTGTCCCTCTTACCCATCTTGAAAAATCAAAGAAGTTACTAAAGCACCTTCTCCAAATTTCCTATTGCAATATAATGTGGTACCAGGCTTACTTTATCTTTATTCTCTTTCAGTGACCAAAGGGTCTTGTCTGAATCATGTCTGGCTGTAAGTTCTTCCAATGCTCTTGATGCTTATTTCCATGATTTTGAGATTCTAACGCAGTCATTTACAAACATGGGCATTAAAACTAACGAACCATTAAAGACTCAGTGACGTCTGCGGATCCTGTGACGAAACCAGTCCTTAAAAATCAAATGGTTTCTATGCCTTGTTTTTTTTAAACACGCCCGATTTTCGACAAGCCCCTCCTCCAAAGCGAAAACTGACGGCTGCTGCTCTAGGATTGGCTGGTATTTCTTTAAAGGCGGGACCACCCTGTCTTATGGGGTGGGGCTTTGTCGGAAAACTGTATGGTTCGCCACTAAGATTGGCTAGTAGCTTCGCAAGCGTAAGTGATAATAGCCAATCGTGCTGAAGGGGGCGGGGCTGTACGGAAAACAGGTGGGGGAAAAACACGCCCGCTTGTCCAGGTGTCAGGAACACAGGAACGCGGCCAACTTTTAAAGCCTCCTCTTTTTTCATCCCTGGCTAAATTTAAAGATCATTTTTACAGGATGGACGTGGTTGTACTGTAGATCCTTTTTCTTTTATAGCAAATGACTTTCTTTCATTTCTTTTAAAGAAGGATCCGATACCTATCAGGAATTACTGATCATCTCGATCGTTGATGGAAAGGTAGAGTTGAAATTAATTTGTTTTAAGACTATTTAGTGAAAATACAACACACCATTTCGTGTTATGTGCCTAAATGTTCCATTTCTCTAAACTGCTTTTTTTAATTTGAATGCCAGTAATCTTATTAATAAGTTAATATAACGTTAATTAAACGTCTTGTACAGACGCGTGTTGAGGTAAGAACCTCGGATACTGTTTTTATATTTTCCAATATTGCAGGGGGTTTAAGAACCCGCACCAAATATTTGGGACAGTTTTTATATTTGACATTATTGCATGGGGGCGTTGAAGAACTTGCCCAAGAATGTGGCACATTGACTTTATTGACATTATTGAAGGTTTTTTTTCACCTTGCTCTGAAACATGATGAGATGAGGGGAACCAGACATTAATTTCTGGTCAGCATCCAGCCTCTTGAAGTCTCCAGCTGTCCACAGACCGAGCCTGGCACGAGGAAGATGGCCATTCACTTGGAAGGACTGCTGGCTATTGTCATCTTTTACGTGCTCATCCTGTTCGTTGGGATATGGGCTGCTTGGAAAAACAAAAACTCTGGGGTGGAAGGTGGTGTAGATCAAAGTGAGTCCATCATGGTTGGTGGAAGGGACATTGGACTGTTTGTTGGAGCATTCACCATGACCGGTGAGTTTTCTTTCTGCTGGGATGCTGTTGGGATGCTGTCTAGTGCACACCAAAGCGAGAACTCCAGTGTTTCCCATTATAATCTTTACCCTACAACTGAAAACCAGACATAGAAAAAACACACCTCAAAATACATGTATAAAATTTCAGTCTGCTGTTGCTTAAGCACCTATCTGTCAGCTTTTGTATCCGTACACTTTCTGTTATTTTATTACAATTGTATTAATAATAAAGAGTGCCTTTCCAATATAAAAGTTTGAAATGACCACTGGATGTCTAGGAAGAACATTAACATTATTTAAGGGATCTATAAAAATCCAGACATAAGAAAACCCTGCTGCCTCAAAATACATGTATGATAACAATTCAACCTGCAGTTGCTTTGATAAGTGTGTACCAAATTATTACATATTTTATTAGGAACAGAGTGCCTTTACATTATAAAAGGCTCTAAATGATTGCTGTATGTCTAGGAACAACCTTTACATTAAGTAAAAGATTTTTAAGCATAAAAAGGTTCTTCATGTCCACAAATCCCTTTTACACAAATGATTCTAAGAGGAATTATATGTCGAAAACCATCTGTTTAGTTCTTATAGGAGCTAAAAGTAGTTCTTGTAATGCATTGCTGCAAAGAGCCGGTTTTACAGTCATTTGTTGGAGTCCTCTGCACCAATTGGCTGCCGCCAGCATCATATTGAAGTACCTGAATGAAACATAACCTAGAAATAAATAACATCTGTCCTGATGTTCATTTAGTCAGGATGTAACAAATGATATTGCCAATGGCTCTACATTTAATGAAAGAATATATGAGAAATTCATATGTATTTATTTTTATTGTCTTAAACTACATCACATCTTTATGTAGACCCCTCCTAGAAGAATATTTTTTTCACTTTTAGTTCTTTAATACAGCCAAAATGTGCTTATACAGGACTCTTTTGAGTATTATTTTTCCCAAATGAGCAACATGGCAGGAAAAAACATTTATCCAAACAGTTTTACAGAATGCAAGCAAATGCAAAACAATGTTTTACTGACCCATGAAAAGCACCTCAAGCAAGTGATTAATTAAATAATATCTAAAAAGGAAACGCCTTTGATGTTATTTAGGGGAGTGGAGACCCAGAGGCTGTAGCGTTTTTCTTTGAGAAAGTGGTGAATGATTCATTTTTGGGCAGTGAAAAAATATGCTAATGAAAACATTAGCCAATGGATTCAGTAAAGGATGAATGGTTGATTGCATGCATCATTACAATTTTTATTGATAGTCCTGTACATCAAAGTGTTTTAGCATATCATCAGTCATCATACATACTATGATATGATGATAAATGCCCCCATATTTTTTATTACCTGATTAGAAATGTATGGGCTTGACACGGAGGAACAAACTGGCAAACCGCACACACATATACACTAGTATGTACACTAATGTGATTAAGATGAACTGCCAAGCTCAAAGGCATACAGAAAACAGCACACTTTATCAAAAAATCTGTGACATCTCGTTATATTGTCCACCTTCATAAATTAAACACTGAAAACAACAAACTACCATAATATGGAGACTACATAAACTATATCATGGATTGATTGCCAGGGTATTGTCTTGATCTTATTCTTATCTCTATCTATTACAAAAAACGAATTCAGTCCTGTGGAAACGCCAGAAAAGATTTTTTGCATTGTTAACCACCTTTAATAAAAACAAAAATCTAATGGATGTTTTTTCTGGCACTTTCTAGCCACTTGGGTTGGCGGTGGATACATCAATGGAACTGCAGAATACGTGTATTTGCCCAGTTACGGCTTGGCTTGGGCTCAGGCGCCATTTGGATACGCACTCAGCTTGGTTGTAGGTAAGAGTCAAGAAAACAGCATATGCTTGATCTTTTAAAAATGTTAGTATTTTCCTAAATTACATTTTTTTACCACCTACCTCTTTGTAGCACAGTGTAACTCAGAGTCACTTACACCTTTTCTGTTGGTCCATTTATAAAGAAATGTTCAAACAATGGATATTAAATTGATGTTTATACACCATCTGAGACCTGCTATTTTTCAGACAAGTGCAGATATTTTGTAATTTACTGCAGGTATTTAATTTCCTAAATTGTTAAAAATGCAAATGAGAGCATTTAATACATACATACACACAGGTTCAACTGAAAACTGCCAAGATAGACATGCTGGCCCTATTCTTAGTACAACATTATTAACAACACTCTAAGGAAAATAAGCTTCGGAGCCATAGCAAGGACACGAATCCTTACGAGGAGTGGAGGTAGGTCAGTGGGTAGGATACTTGCCTCCGAACCTATAGGTCACAGGTTCGAATCCTACCTTCAGCACCACCACTGGGTCCCTGAGCAAGACCCTTTATTGTTTCAATTCTTGTGTTCAGACTTTAGCATCAGTATGCTATTTTTTAAGCAGTTTTGTGCGATTTCTGGTCATGAATGGAGATGTTTGGTAACTTCTGTTATTCCTGCTGCTTTCAGGTGATTGTTAGTGTCCGCTGGCTTCTGTTTTATATTTCTAACAATTAGAGAAACCTTTGTCCAGGGATGGTTAGTTGTGGTTCTAGCTGCTTGTTTTTGACCCAGTTCAAGTCCAATCATGCAGATGTTCACTGTCATTTCAACCATATACAAAGTAAACAGTGAAATAACATTCCTTCAGAAACAATGGAGCAACACAAGGAATAAAAGAAACAGCACAAGGCTACACAAGTGTGAGCAGGACAGGACTGCAAAGAGAGTGCAAGAGAAACAAGAGCTACTGTGTAATCATTTTCTGGATAAAACAGCATGCAGTGTAGCTGACAGGAGCACTTACAATACTAATTTGAATTAATACAGTATAATGACATTGCATTGTAGCAGCACAGCTGTATATAAAATGCAAAGATTGAGTTAGGAAATAAATAGCTAAAAATTAGCATCAGTAGCAGTAACAGGAGAGATGATTTGCACTATGTAATAAATGAAGGGTGTTTACATTGGCAGTTGCGAGGTTTTTTTTTTCCAGATTAGTGTGTATATGCAGTGGAGAAGGAAGTGATTCATTGTGTGCTTGTGCGTGTGCGTGTATGTGTGCGCGCAGTTTCAGTTGTGATAACAGGGATGTTAAAGGTCCTTTCTATGGCTCTGAAGCTTTTTTCCATTAGAGTGTTGTTAATAATGTATAATAATGTTAATAAAGAATAGGGCCAGCATGTCTATCTTGGCAGTGACTGGCAAAATGTACAGATACACATAATTTTGCCAAGTTCTCTTTTAGTGCATGGATTCTGTGATCAAAGTTGAACTTTTTCTGATAAGCACTCTTGCTGGAGCTCTGCTTGGAACATCTATAGATGAGATATCTCCTATCCCATGAGTTTGAAGAGAAGAGCAAATTTTTCCTATCCCAGAGAAGTAGGATGTGAATTAAAGAGCATGATAGACTGCATTACAGATGAATTATATGGCTAAATTGGATAACTAGCAAGTCTATCTGGCTATCAATGTCTTAATTATATTAATGGATTTAATGTTACATGTATGTCCAGGGTGTACCCCGCCCTCGCCCAATGCAGCTGGGATAGGCTCCAGCCCCCCCCCGACCCCGAATGCAGGAACAAGGGGTA
>JBBPDB010107767.1:0-20918 GCA_037974465.1 Brachypetersius altus
CGCACTGGCTGTGAAGGTTGAAAGGGGGCCAACCCAGCATTGGCCCAACGTGGGCACAACCTCCACCCCCCCCCCCCCCCTTTTCTGCACATAATAAATGATCCTTTTGTTCACAGCTCCTTTCTATGACTTGTAGTAGTGTTATCAGTGTATATATATTTGTGTGTGCATGTGCATTTCAGCTCCACCAACTCTTTATGTTCTCTTTCTTGCGATAGACTGGATAAAAATAGATTTTTGAGCTACAATGAAGAGTTGTATGAGTGCCTGCTTCTATTTGAGGTCAGAGAAGGGGGGGTAGAGAGAGGACGAGAAAGTAAGAGTGAGCGAGAGATGGTGGGAGATAGACTGGGTGTGAGACAGGCAGATGGTAAAGGCGAGACAGAGAAAGGAAGAGAGAGAGGGAGAGAATTTGGGCCAGATTGGTTGGTATGCCATGTTTGACCATATTTGTGGAAATGGTCTAAACCGAACCGTATTTATTTCTTTTCTCCGTGGAGTGATAGATGATCAGAGCAATTGTGGGGAATTTCCCAGCTTAGCCTCCAGACTGGTATTCTCTGTGGCGACAGAGATGGAGGGAGGGATGGGGAGGTAGAGAGAGGGCTGAAGAGAAGGAGAACAGAATGTAAAGTGAGGGGAAGAGGAGCAGGCAGAGGAAAAGTGAGAGGGAAAAGTGGGTGGGAGTGATCCAGAGAAGGATGCCAGGGAAGTAACGATGTGTCTGGGCTCGGGAGGTTGATGTGCGTAGGTGTTGGCTTTCTTTCACTCTTCAGGAGTCAGTGTGTGGGTGTGTAATACAACTGTTACTAGTGTAGTCTCTGTGCTTCTGTAGTCCCTCCAACAGAAAATCTTTTGCTCATCCCTCTGAGTTGCCCCTCAGTCTCCTAATGTTTCTTAAGCTCTTCTGTCAAACTTTGCACTCTTGTACAAATGCAGAAAACTTTATGTAGACACTCAATTCATGTAATTCCAATCCACATGTCTTCCGTTGCTGCTACACTGCACAACCATTACCAGCAGCCTTCTTATGATTTTTTATGTCTGTATTAGATTAGAGTTTGATTTATGCTACTTTGATTTCTTCCTAGTGCTGAGTAATGTGTTGTGTATATTAATATGCTGTAATTGGTGTCATACAATACATTACTTTTACATCTGTTAAACATTTACAGACCTGTGGAAAACTACATGTGGTTTTATTTTAAGAGAAAGAGAGCAAAACTAAACAGTCCAATTAAAGGTGGCACGATACCTTATCTTTCCTGGTAACAGTCCAATATTGTTTCTTTTAAAACTTTAGATGAGTTTTTGTTAGAACACGTCAGATGAGAATCTAAAAGTAGGCTACCATGCTGAAACAGCTGAAACATGCTGTAATACCTTACAGGAAGAAATACACAGCTAACAGCATGACATGACAATAAACGTGATTCTGATTCAGATTCTGATAACATACTGTCAATCTTTTTTCAGGACTTTTTTCCCAGCGTTTTGGCCAAATACGGATATCCTAATACAAATCAGAAAGAACTAGGTTAGGTTTGTAACACATTCTTTCAGCACAGAGCACCAGTACTCAGGTTCATTAGGTTTTCTTAAAGTAAACGTAAGATCGCTTGATATATTTGGAAAATATCATGATACTGCACCAGGTGCACCAGCTCCTCCTGTTCTCTCCCTTCTTTTTGACTTTCAGTTTGATGGAGCATAGTTAAAGTTCTCCAGACCTCTTTGATCAGGTAAGGGGGATGAGGCAATATGTTAGTTGCAAATTGGACTCATATCGGTTTAAGCAGACAATATTTTAAACCAATATTTGCTAGTGTACTTAAATGTTTATATAAGAAGTTATACATTTATTTGCACATGAAAAATATTGGATATCAGCACTGATACACAATTCCTGTACTGATCCCCCTAGTGACCACTGCTCTACACGATGACTTACAATATAAAAATATGAACTTAGAAAATATGAGAGTATGTTATAAAATGCCTGCAGTTAAAAGATTCTTATACAAATGTGTTCATTCACTCTCCATTTGATTCTACTTCACATAAGCACACACACTCGCACACAGTGGGAGACTGTAAACTGCTGGCTGCTCTCCACCCTGCAGCAGCAGCAGCAGCAGTGCCACGTGTGTCTTCTCTGTGTGCCCAGGGCGGCTGTGGTTAGGGGCAGGCATGGCTACTGGCACCAGTAGGAGCGAATTACTTCACATAGAGAAAGTGACACACATGCACGCACACACAGACATACTGCAGAGACAGCACTGTAGCCTGCACTCACACCAAGTCAGGATGAATTAAACGGTATGTAGTATATTGACACCCAAGCTATGACAAGTTACTGAGATCACAATTAAAATGAGATATGGTACAGTTTCTCTCTCTCTCTCTCCCTCTCTCTCTTAAATTTCACATGTGGAAAGCACCGCATATTAAATGCATAATTCATATTCAATATTTTGGTTTAAGCAACCATATACAGTACTGTTCAACAGTCCAAGGCACCTGCAGAAATTTAGATGCGCAGTGAAAGTTTTTTTCAATTAATATTACTAAATATAACCAATAGAGCTAAAAAAGACTAAATACAAATACATTATAATGCAAATAGTGATTTGTGTATTGTAGCCTGTGGAAAGGCCAGTATTACTTGTAGTTCCCATCAGAAACCTGGTTTAACTCAGTGCTTCATTAAATTAAGCCAAGAGCTGCTTGAGGAACTGAGGAGAAACCTGGAACCGAACTTATGTTCTCCTCACCAACTCACAAAATATTAAGTATTTTTTCTGAAGAAAATAAAATTATTGATACTTTTACTCCTTTCTTGTGTGTGTGTGTGTGTGTGTGTGTGTGTGTGTGTGTGTGTGTGTGTGTGTGTGTGTGTGTGTGTGTGTGTGTGTGTGCTACATCACATACAGGCTACATTCATTGTCCAGCTTCATCAAGTAACTTTATACTTAAAGACTCATTTTCCCAGCAGCACCCTTCCAGTCCTGAGGGACCAAATGCAGTTGGCTTAAACTCAGGACAAGCTGACCTGGGAGTGAGAGGAGAGAGAGACAGAAAGAGAAAAAAGGGATTACATTTGACTATTTATGCACGTCCCTGAGGCTGGCTAATATATGCATGGTCCTGCATCCTGTGGCCTTGTGGGAGAGACACTTTGGGTCATTCGGTACACCATCTTGTCTGCTGGGACATTGAGTTCATTCACTGTGAATTACAGACCCAGGATCAGTCCATGTGTTTAATACTAATGATGACTATAAGTAGGACTGTGTGCAAGAAACTGATTCACAATCAGAGAAAAACATCGAAACCAAAAGCTTGCTGTGAGGAGCCAGTAATGTGTTTTTGAATTTCGAATCCTGAGGGCTGCAACAGTGTCTATAAGATGAACATTCAGTGTGACATTATCTCTCACATGGCTTATCTTATGGTAAGAGATTGCCTATCTGTATTTTAAAGGAGGAAGCACTAAGAGACGATCATGTGACCCAGGAATTAGAGATATTCTGCTATGAAAGTATCACCAAATAATATATAAAAGACAAATTTTGTTCCTGACATTACAAGATGGAAGTGGACTTCATACATACAAAAGTTATCAGTGCTATGTTATGATACCACCTTTACTAGAGAAATAACAGCCTTTTATGATAAATCTGCTAACAAGCATTGTATTTAAACAGTTACAAATATATATTTCACATTTTGGAACCATGGTCCACTTGACAAATGTGCTTACTAGGCCTAATACTAAGAAAACAATGAAATTCATATACTTTTTTACTTTGCTAGAACAATATTTTTGACATAATTAGCAATTTTGTTTAGTTTCCCATCAGTTTTCCTTCACAACTCCCAGAATTCAGAAAATACAGTCTTGGGTGCTTAAGCATTAGTCATATTGCACCACAGCTGATTGATCAACTTTTTTCTTTGTGAAAGGAATAACAGAGTTTAAGAATTAGCTGGCTAATTCACATTTCAGACAGAAATCCCCCTGGTATTCCTGCCAAAGCCATTGGAGGTTTAAAAAAATCCTTCATGAAACACCTTCATGAGACATCATCTTTATGGGAGAGATCTTAAAGTCAGAACATTACACTTTAGAGACTGTAGCATCATGAGCATGAGGCAAGTAGGCATGTTTCCAACAGATGTAGTAATGATTACATTTTCCATTTTGGCCCTAGTGCACCTTTGATACAACTGGGGGCATGAAGTAACAAGATTAAGAGATCATTTTGATTTCAGATTGACATTAATACTGCACGAATGACAGCTAGGGGAGCATTTAAATTTAAATGCTTTGAAGTGACAGCAAGGTGAAAGCACAGGCTAATTCGTGCGGACGTGTGTGTATGAGGGCGAGGCAAGTTAAACATTTTAGTGTGTTAAGTATAATTTTGACTTGTTTGCACTCTTTGAATTGAATTAGTCTTCTGTGTGTGTGTGTGTGTGTGTGTGTGTGTGTGTGTGTGTGTGTGTGTGTGTGTGTGTGTGTGTGTGTTTTTTTTTGTGTATGGGTGTGTTTGTACATGCATGCTTGGTCCATCAAAACAGTCAAACACCCAGTCACAGTGTCTAATGCACACACACACATACACACACACACATCACAACTGGCTTTATATCAGTGGTATGTACTGTTTGACTGGACCGTTGTTTGCATCTCATTATTATAGGTCAGAGATTCAATGGAACACACACACACACACACACACACACACACAAACAGATGTACGTGCGCATGCAGACGTGTCACTGCTGCTGATGCCTGTGTGCTCCCGGGTGTGTTTGCATTTCATTTGTGTGAGTCAGAGCAAGGCATGCTGCTGAAACACACAGAAACAAAAGGAACGGATCTGAATCGAATGACTCAATTCAGTTACATTTATGTAAATTATTTGAAACTGAAGCCTCCGTTTTTATTATACTTCAATTAATTTTGAGTACTTTATGCAGTTTGATAGGTGGGAGTGTCTCAAAACTGCAGTCTGAGACAGATGACTGGGGCTCTGGTCTAACAGATTCAATTCTTTAGGAAATAATTCAGTGCATCAAAAAATCTCAGATTTCACCACAATTTGATTCTCACAAATGTCATTGTAATTTGGATTCTTTAATGCACTTGTCTTTTACGGTCTTTCTGTCTTTTACGGTCTTTCAAAAATGCTCTTTCTGGTTCTATGTCTCAGCTATTTCTAAAGCAGCCTTGCGTTTGTGCTTGTAAAGAAAAAATATTTGTTGACACAATCACACTAGTGTTCTTCTTAGGTTTCTTTATTATTCTTTTTATGGACAAAAATGGTGTGTGGAATTTTTGATCACTTAATCACAAAAGTAACGCTTATTAATCGTACCGCATGACTGTAAAATGAAGATGAGAATGTGTTGCTAGGAGGTTCATTATCTGCAATTCATGTAGTAAGAAATTTTGATATCATTGGAGTTAGTGCTGGCGCGAGATTCTTATTGCGCGATAAAAAATATATCCCCCCCCCCCCAATATTTCAGTGACTTGACCGGTTCACGCATGTTTTAAACCTGTCTCGGTCTCTCCCCCAGACAGAGGGAGCTGTGTCTATACTACGCAAGCTATGATGAATTTCACCTTGATATTTCAGTGACTTGTGCGGTTTTAAACTTGTCTCGGTCTCTCTGTCGGGGGAAGGGGGGTTATCGCCGTTAACGCCGTTAACGCCAAGATTCCAATGAGATTAATGCCGTTAAAAAAATTAATCTATGTCCACATCATGTCTAAAATATCACCTCAGTACAAAGCATTTAGGAGCAAATCCAGCAGTCTGAGCCAGAACAGGCCAATACAGGGTTAGAGATGCTTTGTATTCATGAGCCCTGGAGCCACTATATGAGGTGGGAACTTTTAAAAATCATTAGTTTCGTCCCCCAACTTATCTACCCAGCAATTTTTATGAGTGAAACATGCAAACAGCCCCAGAATAACCACAAGATATTTGAGCCCGGGAGAACTTTCAGGATGGTCCCTGCCCACAAATTGGTGGGGAAAACCTGCAGTGAGAGGGGGTCCGGAGAGCTGCCAAGCAGCGGGGCGGCTCTTTAGTAATAAGTATTATTTTTATTAAAGAGCAAAGGGATCCAAAGAGCAAATATGTCCCATTTAAGGTCCTTAGACCCCATTTAGAGCTCGAACAGCAAGGATGGGGTTGAGGGGAATCCGATTCCCTGAGGTCTTCAGTGTGTTCTCACCTCGCTGAAACCACTGGGGAAGTCTCTTGACAACCCGTCAACCAAATTCTCCTTGAATTTCATTTTGTGAAAAGTGTGTATGTGCTCTCAGTTGGAGACTGAGGAGTGTGTGTGTCCTGTCATCGTTAAACTGCTACAAGAACAGCTATTAGTCCTCCACCTCGCTCTTCCTCACGTGTTCATCAAGACACTCTACTGCCAATGACCCGCCCGACAGCGACACTGACGCCTGACAGACAGGTGACATTAATGAGCAGAGATGTTTCCTGCCGTTGCCCCTGGTGACAGAAACCTCATCATCACATAAGGGAAGGGCAAACATGTTTAAATACACCTCCCACCCTAATTCTCCTTTCCAGAACATTCTCAATGTTACTTAGCAGTAAATCACTGATATATCATTTGTATACCCCAGGATTTTGTGCATATTGTATTTTATAGTAGGCCTATTCTCATTTTTTTTCATATTTTATATTGTTCTCGTCTCTGTGTGTCTGTGCATTCGTAACATAAACAGTTTCCTTCAAGACCAGTAAAGTTTTTTGATCTGTTTAATTTACTCGAGGGTCCAATGCAGATTTGCAGCTTGTATATTTATGATCAGTTGCAATCAGCTAACTATCAAGCTAAGCAACCTTTGAAAGTAATACACTTGCAAAGAAATCATGCAATAAATCATGCACTAGGAAAGAGCTTGGGAAATTTAAAGGATTTTTTTACTCATATATCACTTTATGGGCAATTTTTTGTGCGTTTTGAAACTGGGACTGTGTGGGGTTGCAGTGTTTTCCGGGTTATTTCTGCTGCTGGACTACACTTATCTTAATTCAATCCCTCACCCGACTAACGAACTTCGCTTACGATAATGGAGCAACTGAACAGCCCTTAAGCTGGAGGCTGAGATTTCTCCACGGGGAACTGGTGAGGACAGCAGAAGCATCTTAAAAACCACACTGGAGCAGAGGGTGCATGTGAAGTGCAGGCTGCAGCGAAGCGAGGAGTGTGTTATAGTGTGTGTGTTATAGTGAGTGTGTTATAGTGTTTGTTATAGTGTGTATGTTATAGTGAGTGTGTTATAGTTTGTGTGTTATAGTGTGTGTGTTATAGTGAGTGTATTATAATGTGTGTGTTATATTGAGTGTGTTATAGTGTATGTCATAGTGTGTGTGTTATAGTGAGTGTTATAGTGTGTATGTTATAGTGTGTGTGTTATAGTGAGTGTATTATAATGTGTGTTATAGTGTTTGTGTTATAGTGTGTATGTTATAGTGTGTGTGTTATAATGAGTGTGTTATAGTGTATGTTATAGTGTGTGTTATAGTGAGTGTTATAGTGTGTATGTTATAGTGTGTGTGTGTGTTATAGTGAGTGTATTATAATGTGTGTGTTATAGTGAGTGTATTATAATGTGTATATTATAGTGTGTGTGTTATAATGAGTGTGTTATAGTGTATGTTATAGTGTGTGTGTTATAGTGAGTGTTATAGTGTGTATGTTATAGTGTGTGTTATAGTGCGTGTATTATAATGTGTGTTATAGTGTGTGTGTTATAGTGAGTGTATTATAATGTGTGTGTTATAGTGAGTGTGTTATAGTGTGTGTGTTATAGTGAGTGTATTATAATGTGTGTTATAGTGAGTGTGTTATAGTGAGTGTATTATAATGTGTATATTATAGTGTGTATGTTATAATGAGTGTGTTATAGTGTATGTTATAGTGTGTGTGTTATAGTGAGTGTGTTATACTGAGTGTATTATAATGTGTGTGTTATAGTGTGTGTTATAGTGAGTGTATTATAATGTGTATATTATAGTGTGTATGTTATAATGAGTGTGTTATAGTGTGTATGTAATAATGTGTATGTTATAGTGAGTGTGTTAGTGAGTGTGTTACACTGAGTGTGTTATAGTGTGTATGTTATAGTGAGTGTGTTATATTGAGTGTGTTATAGTGTGTAGGTTATAGTGTGTATGTTATGGTGAGTGTGTTATAGTGTGTGTGTTATAGTGTGTGTGTTATAATGAGTGTGTTATAGTGTGTATGGTATAGTGAGTGTGTTAGTGAGTGTGTTACATTGAGTGTGTTATAGTGTGTATGTTATAGTGAGTGTGTTATAGTGTGTATGGTATAGTGTGTGTGTTATAGTGTGTGTGTTATAGTGAGTATGTTATAATGTGTATGTTATAATGAGTGTGTTAGTGAGTGTGTTATAGGGTGTATGTTATAGTGTGTGTATTATAGTGAATGTGTTATAATGTGTATGTTATAATGTGTGTGTTATAGTGAGTGTGTTATAGTGTGTATGTTATATTGAGTGTGTAAGTGAGTGTGTTATAGTGAATGTGTTATAGTGTGTATGTTATATTGAGTGTGTAAGTGTGTGTGTTATAGTGTGTGTATTATAGTGAATGTGTTATAATGTGTATGTTATAGTGTGTGTATTATAGTGTGTGTATTATAGTGAATGTGTTATAATGTGTATGTTATAGTGTGTGTGTTATAGTGAGTGTGTTATAGTGTGTATGTTATAGTGTGTATGTTATAGTGAGTGTGTTATAGTGAGTGTATTTTAATGGACAAATCCTTGACTTTGGATGAACAGGGTGCACTGAAGCTTCTACAGCATTCAGTTCCACTAGACTGCTTTGTTGTTGGAGTTGAAATACATACAGACGGGTGTGTGTTTGTGCCTGCATGTGTGTGTGTGTGTGTGTGTGTGTTTCAGTCAGAGGTAATGTACAGAGTGTAAGCATTATGGATTTTGAGCTGGTCCCAGGACAGAGCTCAGAGAGGACGGTTCAGTCTCCGTTCTGAGCTAAACTCCTCTGGGACTCCAGTCTCTATTTCACTGTATTGATCCTGATTCTGCACATGGGTCAGATCAATATTACTATCGGATAAGCTGTGTGTGTGTCTGGCCAATTCTGTACCTTTATATCCTTTCAGCCTGTTTCAGCCTGTAATGCTATTAATAATAGGAATAATAATAATATTTATTATAATTATAAGAAAATAATAAAAATAGGATAATTTGGATAACACTAGTCTAGTGTTAGCTGCAACAAGAAATATAATTACAAAATATGCTATCAGCCAGGAATAAAGTAGTGATGGTGATGAAACATGGTAGTGATGGTAGTTTGAATTGTGGGTGGTTTAAATCCTGGAACTCAGAGCCTCATATTTCAAATACTTACAAACTTTTCACCAATGTTATTCTATTCAGGAATATAAGGAAATATTTCTAAATAAAGGGGGGATTATTAGTGGCAAATGTACATGTGTAAACATTAAACAAATTCTTGATGTAATAAAACTTATATTAAATCCTGCTGCAAATGTCAAGCTTAGAAAACAGATAAAGTAAGAAAGCATGAAAATATTTAACTTTCTTAAACTCACTAACTGAAGAAATGACTGTGTTACTGTGCTTTTAAAACGAACTCTGCTCTGATTGGCTGGCCTGTATTGTGCATTGTTCAAAAAGCAGGCTGAAACACTCCCTATGACTTCGACATGAATGGACAGGACTGAACTAAACTGAATAGGAGGATGCAAGCAATTGTGTTATTTGTGACATCATGAAAAAACAAAACAGCAGCATGGTTTCTGTATGAACTCTTATGGAGTGGTGGGTGGCATATCATATATTTTGAGGCTTTTTGATGTTTACATGCAACATCATATTCAGGTTAGGACTGGCCCTTTAAGGCCCAGCAAGGCAGACTGCTTTCATAGGAATGGTGTTATGAGGCAGTCCATCATTTGCTCTCTTTGTCATTGCCCGTCTACTGCCTGGAACATTAACGGCACACACACACACACACAAACACACACACACACACACACACACGCATACACACACTTCGCCTCTGCTCTCTCAGCTTATGCCCTGCTCCACTATATCTACATACTCGGCGTAATCAACATTTTCCATTCGGCAGGTTCTATATCTCAGGCCCCGCCGTTACTATGGTAACAATCTCCAGGTCTCAGCTGGCGTGTTAGCGCTGCTCTGTAGGCTGCTAACCTGACAGGCGTCTTTTTTAAAGGACTATTTAATAAGGTAAATAATAAAGCGAGCCATATTAAATAAGGTAGCTTAATTACGTGCCTGGATCTTATCACTGTCCAGTCAATAACGCTCAGCAGATACAGCAGATTTATCTTGCTGCTTCAGAGATAGATGCTCGATACAAGCGATGTGTTTCAGAGAGGCGCACTGGTGCTGTATCACAGCGGGTATATAAAAAAACACCCCTTCAGAATATTCACATTTTGTTGCCTGAAATAAAACCACACACAAAATCTGTTCCCCACTACAGCATATAACATCCAAGTGGAAGACATGATAGCAGAAAATAAAAAATAAAAACAAGAATCATGTGATAAAGCATCACCTCCCACCTAAAATACTTGTAAACTCAATCAGGTGTAACTAATCACCTACTGCACACCAAGCTAACTGTCTTCCCTCTGTGATCAATTCTAATAGTTTTGATTCATTTAGCCTAAGATCACCCCCACTGTGTCAGTACTTTCTGGAAACAGCCTTTGCTTTAATTACTGCTTTAAGTCTGTTGGGGTTCTTCTCTATCAACTATACTCATCTAGACTGTGCAATATTTGTCCATTCTTCTTTAAAGCTCAGTCAGATTAGATGGTGACTGTTGGTGGACTGTGATCTTCAAGTCATCCCGCAAATTTTCAGCAGGGTTTAAGGCTCCCCAGTCCAGTCCCAGCTGCTGAGAAACACCTCCATATAAAACCACAAACAAGGAGGTGTTTCTGTCAATGTTTTGAGGAAAACTTTTCAAAATGTGGTGCTGCCACCACCATGCTTTCCTGTAGGTTCTTTGGGTGGTATTGGCTGTCCACCAGATATATAGTTTGGTGTCCAATTTTGGTCTCATCAGACTATAACACCTATTTCCACTTGGTCGCAAAATATTCAAGGCCTTTTTATGTAACTGCTTCCTGTTGGCTTCTTGGTAGCCTCTCTGACCAGTTTCCTCCTCATGCTTCCATACAGTTTGGAAGGACAGCCTGATCCAGGGAGAGTGCTAGTAGTAGACTTTACTGTAGTTCTAGCGAATGATAAAGCCAGTGTTCTAGGAATGCTCCAGGAAAAGACGTTTGTATGCTGAATGAGTCAAAACAATTGCAGTTGATCATAGGTTGAAGTCAATTAACTGTTGAGAAGGTGATTAGTTACATCTGTTTACACCTGATGGAGTGTGAGATCCTTTATTCTTCTCAGTGCTTTTGTTTTTATTTATTTATTCTTTGCTAAACTGTTGCTAGTACAGCATTTGGATTTTATAGTTTGCAGGTCAATACAGCAGGAAAGGTCGTTTTTTGTCTTCATTTCAAGCAACAAAATGTGAAAATGTGGTGATTCTTTTCTTTAACTAATGTAGGTCTCACCAAACGGATTTTTTAAATACACAGAAAAAAGTAATTCACTGAACAGGTTCAATGTAATTGCACTTATCAGCACCAGCGATTTCCAAAAAGTATCCCAATGAGCTGATTGAAAATACAAAACCTAACACTAGAACAATGTCCAGAATTGAAAAATAGTTTATTCAGTAGCACTTAGCTAAATATCCTTTTATTCACTGTTTCTATTTTAGGTTGGCTAGCAGAGCAAAGTCTGTGAATGAAGCTCCTGCCATTCGTCCAAGAATGGCTAAAAATAATAAACTCTCAAAGTCACTCAACTATTTATCTCTTGCCCTCTTGATTCACGTCAGGTGTGCTCACATCTGACGTCAGGTGAACTGGGGATTCTACATTAACAGTAGGTGCGAGTGTGTCTGAATTGTGTATGTTTTTGTGTGTGTCAGATCCTGGGATTTTTACATTTTAAATTGTTCTTGTCTTTATGTTGCAGTAGTTCTTTTTCAGTAGTAATCTGCTTATTCTATACATAAAGCATCCTAACAAATGCAATCGGCCTGATTTGAGGGTCTTATATCTGCTTGGGATTTGATGAATGGTAAAGAGGTGAATTTGATGAATTCACTTGAGAAAAAAAACAGGGTGCGGATATTCCATTTGTACTGAGTCATTGAAAATTAAGATTTAGGGCCCACTTAATGTTTCAGTCCAGCAGGAATAAAACGAATCTCTTCTTACTCTCTCCCTCCCTCTCCTTCTCTCTCTCTCTCTCTCTCTCTCTCTCTCTCTCTCTCCCTCTCCTTCTCCTTCTCTCTCTCTCTCCCTCTCTCTCGACAAATTACCTCTAAGCAGCCCTGAACTGATGATCTGGGTGGGATCGTGGAGAGGCATTAATATGCTGTTAGCCTAATGTGGGCGTGGGTCAGTTCTATATAGTGCCTTTAATAAGCTGAAATATAAAGACCAGGGTAATTATTCATCTCTCAGAAGTGAAGTGTCACTCACTGTCCTGTACAAATCCAGGTCCAGAATTTCGTTTTAGCTTCAATCTTTTTTTTAAAACATAAATTGTTTTTTTGTGTTGGTTTAAAATAACCTAAAGGGCTCATATCACAGAAAAAGACAAACCTGCTTCATTAAGCCTTATCAACCCTGTTCCTTCAGCATCGTTCAAAGTTTCACTCCCCAGTCCACACAGTTCACATTTGGAAACTAACATCATTGTGATGTCCGAACCATTTACACATGGCTGCCAAATAAGGTCTCAGCAGTTTCTCTTTAAAGTATAATTTTTAATTCATTCTTTTTGTGTTGTCACAAAATCAGCCTTCATTGCATTTTGAAAGAGACGGAATACAAGACAAACAATCAGAATTGAGATCATTGAGATATATCTTAAAGGCACAGTAGGAAACAATTTGTTTAATTCTAAGTGATAAATCGAGGTCAATTGTTTTTGTCAATAAACAACTTCATGGGTTTTGAAACATAAAACCCTACAAAAATCAGAAGTAGAGCGCAAAAATAAAATATATTTACATTTACATTTACGGCATTTAGCTGACGCTCTTATCCAGAGTGACGTACATCAGTGCTTAAGAAGTCAACAACTGTTTCTTACCTGAAAAACAGCTTAAATTCAGCTGGTAAACAGCACTGATAGGCTATACTACACTGTCATTTAAAAAATGCTTTTATAAAGCTCTTATAAAATGAGCTCATGTATTTTCCAGGGAAAAGAAAAACACACAAGGTAGGTAAACAGAGCGGCGTTTAGTTAGGTGGAGGGGATTGCTCGCCTGGATCCCAGCTGGGTTAGCTTAGATCTTATCTCGGCTCTCTTCCCCTTCAGTAACAACCTATTAATGGCTGCTACACTGCAACCTGAGCTTATCTACACACTATATAGATGACTGAAACAACATGGCTACTGCTAATGGCATACATATTTTTGTGGCAATGTGCTGCTGCTTCTCACATCCAGCAGGAGAGATGCACTTCCCACAACATAGCTGCTGAGTTAGACTGAGTCACATGCACAGACGCAGGTCGGCTGTTATTAAATTGTTGAGTGAAGCACCGGAGTTGGGTGAACAGATAAGGACTTATTAAAGTGTTTGTTTACCTCCATATACAGACAGGAAACATGGATTAGGGATAGAAAATAGAGCTCAGCGAAGGTGCTAATGAGGGAAGCAGTCTCATTTTTTACAGTAGTACTACCCAACTCCCTCACAGTGATCCACAGAAAACACTGGGCATGGCGGTGTGTCACTCTGGATATAAGGCACAGTGGTGTTAGGGGGTTGTTACACACATCAGTGTCACTGCTACACTGAGGTGGTCTACAATATTGAGCCAAGAGTGGCAAGGGCTGAGGGACGGGTAACACAAACTGTCCATCAACAGACAAGAGTTTTTAAAATCATTATACTTAGTCCTGCATCAGTCTGCAGAGGTAAAATTTACAGTAATGACTGTAAAGTGATTAATTTGAGTATGAATCTGCTGTGAATACTACTGAGCCTGGCACTTCTTTCTCCCCCTGTTTGCCCTCTGATTTTGGTTCTTCCGCTCACCTCAGTATCTACAGCTGTTCTGCATTTCTCTCTCTCCCTACTTATTCCCAGACTAAACCGGAATCTAGTGTTCGCTCTCCATCATGCCTACTGGTTAGTGTGGTGTGTTGTTTGCTTGCATGCATGCATCCTACACTGAGTTTCTTCTGTGTTGAAAATACTGACCAGTTAGACCTAAGCAGCTGAACCTGGTGTTTCGTGGGGTTCCCTCCTCTACACCACAGTAGGCTTTGAGAAGTCTTCTGGAGTTGTTTGTTTTGCTGAAGCTATATCCAACGCTTTGTTCTGGGACTGTTTCTGTTTTGCAGTTAATCTGAAGCTATGCTAAGATCAGTGTCTCCTTTGTTTGTAGTTCTTGCCAAGACTCTAGTAAAAAATCTCACAAGGACCTCCTCTCAGTGTGTCATTTACCTGGGCTACAATATGACACTGACCTACAGGGAGTTTTTTATTTTAGTGTGTCCTGTGGCTTAATGCTGATGTAAGCACCCAGACTTTGACCTTTTAATATGATCTAACTGTAGGAATTTGAAGAAATTGCACAGATACTTTATTCCAAAACCAGTTAGTCAGTCAAATGTCACAAATTACATTACACAAGCTAATCTGTCAAAACTAAGTTCCTATAGTGCTAAATAAGCATGCAGTGTGAAAACAGTAAGTTGTTATTTTGTGTTCAGTGTGTAGGAATGTGCACGCATGCATTTAAAATCTGTCAGTACACACCCAGCTGAGTGTGAATGGATCTATTGCATCTATCTTAATGAGAATATCACAGTCTGAGATAATTAGTGTTATGGTGAGAGAGTGTGTTTCCTGACTCTGCCACATGTCGTCTGCTAACATCATTATGCTCTTTCTATATTTCTCTTTGCCTCTCTCAAATACGCACATGCACACACATACACAAGTTTAAATAAATATTTTCATGACAAAGCAGCATCTTAACCAAATACAAAGCCTTGCACTAGTACCTTGCACTTTAAATGATGAACTGAAAAACAAAATGCATTCAGTGCCTGTTCTGTGGAAGCCCCAAGTTTACACAGGTGACAGATAAATCCCTAAGGAGGACACAATCGGGTTTTAATAGACATTTACCCGTGAATCATTAAAAAAAACCTCACATGTTCTGGATAAAAGACTCCCCGGAAGTCCGAAGAAGATAATGAAGACAAAAGAGCATCTAAGGAAATCGGAGATAAAGTTATAAACTTGCACAACAAAAATATAGAAAGAGCATAAGTGTTCGGATATTGCAGTGAACACTGTTGGATCAACTTTGAGGAAATGGAAGGTACTGCCTTGACAAGCCCGTCCCTCAAAACTCCAGAAGAGGACTTGTGATGAAAGTCAGAAAGAGGTCAACAATTACTTTAAAGAAGCTACAGCGTGGGATTGCTGAGACTGAAGTTAAAGTGCACTAGTCAACACTATCAACAATGCTGCATTACTGGCCTGTATTTGAGGGTGGCTAGAAAGAAGCCACAATTTAGAAGAAAAACACATCAAAGCATGTCTGAAGTTTGCCAGAAAGCATCAGAGTGGCTCAACTAAAAGATAGGTGGGATAAGGTTTTATGGTCAGATGAGACAAAAATTGAGTTTTTTGGTCAAAATTCAAAATACTATGATGCACAAACCCAATACTGTCCATTTCTCAACAAAGAGGTGGCAGCATAGAGGAAATACTTTTCCTCAGTGGAGACTGGATTCCTTGATAAAACTGAAGGACAGATGGCTGATATAACGTACTGAGAGATACTGCAGTTTAACCAGCTTCAAAAAAATAAAGCTTAGTGAAACATCACTTTCAGCAGGGATGACCCTAAGCACACAGCCAAAGTAACACAGGAATGATTGAATAAAAATAGTGAATGTTGTACAATGGCCAGATCTCAATCCAAGCGAGAAACTATGGTACTGTTTGAAAACTACAGTCCACAAGCATCTTTCAACACACCCGAACAACCTGGAAAAACTCAGCTAGCATTCCGAACCTGCCATAAACTGCATACAGCAGCCTGGATTTATGAAATGCTTTAATACAGATTACAAAACAGGAGAGAAACACAGTGCTACTAAGGGTCTGCAAGTGTCAGTATATGTACTGGGACTTCACAAAAGAAACAAAATATCTGTAATTAATTGCTAAATTATACACCTGGTAACATACCACAAACAGTCTGGACAACTAAGAACAAAGCAATTAACTTCTGTTGAACATATCACAGACAGGACTAATAAGCAACACATTATACAGTGATAAACCACACATCCATAAAAACATACACATATCACACACACACACACACACACACACACACACACACACAGAGTTAATAGTTTAGCATGTTTGTCCAACACCAGATGGCGCTGTGGCAGGGCCTCACTGATTTGTATCTATGATAACATGGTGGGGGGGAGGGAGAGAGAGAGAGAGAGAGAGAGAGAGAGAGAGAGAGAGAGAGAGACGCACTGGACAGACATGGGAGTGCCAATAACAAATGCTCTCAGTTCGGAAAGAAAGATAGTATGGAAGAGTGAGTGGAAGCATGAAAAGTTTAAAGTTATAGTGTATATGGATGGGTTGATTTAGTGCTGCTGGAACAGCATACAGTCACTCGACGCAATAAGACAGAATGGCAGGGCAACCTAACCTAATGCAGTTTGTTTCGTTAATCTTTTAAAAAGTGAACAAGATTAATAATTATCTTGTACAGTTATCCTACACCTTACACCTTACAACTCACTTTCCAATATCTACTGTTTGTGAACAGATCAGTCGAAAGCACAGAGAGCTCAAATCTTAGAACTCCCATAGATGTTGCGTAATAATAACAAATTGAAAGCCACTAGAAATGTAATAGTCACAAGAAATATCTGATTTGTGGGTGCAATGACACACTTAAAAATGCTTTATGTTTTTATCATGTCACTTTATTCAGGAGCAACCACTTGACATAATTTACATACCATGCAAATTCAAAACGCCATCTTTTCCAGGGCAGGTAACCCAAACTTCTGTTGTTTATATATATATCTAAATAACTGCATCAAAATAAATATGACTTCTGAAAAAATAATGACTTCAGAGAAGACTTTTGATTGTATTACTGTGTTAGCTAGCAACATGTCTTGGCTGCTTGACTACATGTTTTTTTCATGTGATTGTTACTTTAATGATAATACACTATATGGACAAAAGTATTGGGGCACTGGACCATTTTAACTGTGTTCCAATACTTTCAAATACATATACATACAGAGTCCCCTTCCATTCCCAGCTTCCATTCTTCTTGGATGGCTTTCCACAAGATTTTTGAGAGTTTATGTGGGAATTTGTGTCCATTCACTCTGTAGAGCATTTTTGAGGTCAGGCACTGATGTTGGACAAGAAGGTCTGGTCCACAATCTCTGTTCCAGTTCATCACAAAGATGTGTGGATGGAGTTGAGTTTAGGGCTCTGTGCAGCCAGTCAAGTTCTTCCACACTCAACTCATCCAACCATGTCTTTATGGACCTTTTTTGTACACTGGGGCACAGTCATGCTGGAATAGAAAAGAGCCTTCCCCAAACTGTCCACAAAGATAGTGTTGTCCAAAATGTCTTGCATGCTGTTGTCCAAAATGGCTTTGTATGCTGATGCATTAAAAATGTCCATCACTGGAATTAAGGGGACTAGCCCCAACCCTGAAAAATAGGGATGCCCCAATACTATCGTCCATGTAGTGTATTAAAGAGTTCAGTAGGAACTAAATATACAGATGGACAGACAAATTGATTTATTGATTTACTAATTGTATAGACAGATAGATTGATAGGCAGACAGACAGGTAGAGACAGACAAACAGATAGATAGAGAAAAGAAAATGGCAGAAAATGGCAATAATTCAGTACAAAGTCAGCGTTGAGAGCCTTCTTTTGTTATCGACTATTCAGTCAGCCTCATCTTCAGCACTTGTTAGTGAGTGCCTTTCTGCATCAGCTCCTTCAGAAATGTCCAGACTGCGATACTTAGTGTGCATTGACCTTTCTCTCGCCCCATATGTCACTCATGGCATGTTGCATAGACAGATGCTATGTTCACACACTACAGTCTGTTAGCATATCATGGCTAAGTGCACAAACAGATGCTATGATAAAATATTAGCCTTTCACCAGGGTCTCGTAGCCAGTCAAGACTAAGTACACAGGCATATGCTGTGTTATCTTGTAGTCTGTGGCACGTCAAAGCAAGGCACACAGACAGATGCTACATTAAAATGTTAGCATCTCTCCACAGTCTGCTAGCAAGTCAAATCTAAGCACACAGACAAGTGATATGTTGAAATGTTAGCATCTCTCTTAGCATGTCAAGTACGCAGCCACACGCTTCATTAACAGGATAGCAGCTTGCTACATGAGTCAACAGGGCAAAACACACAATCTGGGGGATGAATCAGAGTCTAAACACGAAACAGTTGGCAAATACAAGGAGCATAAAACATATTCAAAAGCAAATGGCTAGAAAGAGTTTGGGCCTGAAGGCCTTCGAAAAGTGTAGACACCACATAGAGAAGATGCTTTAGTCAGTAGGAAGGAATTTTATTTATTTCACTGCTTAGTTCAGTTTATTGTGTGGTTTATTTAAGTGTCTTTTGCTATTGTTCCTTGTGGTGAACAGCCAATATGTTTTAGCATACATAATTTTTTCCTCTGAATGTCACTGCATATTTTGAAATACAAGACCATTCAGTAGTTGAGATGTGAAATGCACATTTCTTAGAGCAAGCATTCCATGAATAAATGTTTAGAGCAACCATTCCTTGAACGCTAAATGTTTTGCCTAAACATGGCAGAGTGTTTCATTCATATTATGTCTCAAAACTCCCTGAAATTGCTCTTCAGAGACTTCTCATGTGGAGCTAGTTTCTCCAACACTTCCTCCAACTGACCCCTTGACAGTGGGTATGAAAGTGACTGTGAGTTTAAACTCCAAACAGTGAAACTCGCCACATTCTTGTGTCAAGATAGGATATACCTACAATTCCCTCTATGTTCCCCTTTATTTTGTAACGAAGTAATTACCAGCTCATCACTTGTAGTCACTGGTGCAAAATTTATTTGCATTTTCCCCATAGAGAAAATTAGTTTAGGTGCAAATAAATGAATGGTCTAAAGTTATGACCTAAATGGTGAAAATTATATATATATATATATATAATTATATATTTGATAAACATCTTGCACAACAATACATTTAAGTTCTGCACCATAATTCATAACACCGGTCAACAACAACAAAAAAAAAAAAATCAGATCTACTTTCAGTTTTTTCAGTCACATCAACTTTTTGAATTATGAGCAATATTAGATTTGCAATAGACTTGCATGCGTTTTTTTATTAAACCACAGGCACCAATTAAGTAACTGTTTTCAATATTTTCACACTGTGGCATAGATATAATGATCAGTGTCAGTCAGCTACCACTGTTTTTTTCAAAAACGCTCAGCATATGATTATATGCTGATTGTAAAAACTATCATGCAATATATAACTAGATTCATCATAAACATGAAAAACACTACAAAACTCACATAAACTTATCTCTGATTATTTTGACCTGTTGTCCTGAGTAATTAAATAATTAAATTTTGGTGTTAAAAATCTGTAGCCACAGTTGAACATATTAATTAAAGCATTATTTGAAACATTTTTCAGCATTAATTGGCTGCACTCTCAGGCTGTGTAATGGGAATGAATGAATGAATGAATGAATGAATGAATGAATGAATGAATGAATTAAGTGTTTACCTGAAAAGAAAAAATGCACAAACTCCACCTCGTTTTAACTCAGAAATGGTACACAGGCATATTATTGCATCTTTTGTGCACTTCAAAAAGCGTATGTTTAAACTGTATGTGTGTGATAGTATGCAAAAGGATATAACAATGTGTGTGTTTGTGTGTTTGTGTGTGTGTGTGTGTGTGTGTGTGTGTGTGTGTGTGTGTGTGTGTGTAGGGCCTAAGCCAGGAAGGCTTAACCAGAACCTATGTCCCTCATTACCCTCTGGCCTATGCTGGCACATGCACACAAACACACACCTGCTATAGTCAAGCCCAGAACAGCTTTCATCTTTTTCTTTTCCTACACTCATATCACATTAATTCTAACTCCTTGTTCCGTTCTCTCTATCCTTCACTGTTCTCTCTCTCTCTCTCTTTCTCATTTTTCTTTATCTCATCTTTCTGTGTTTCCTTCTCTTTTCTCTCATTCACACGCCATTCTTCTATCTTCTCTTTCTCTCTCTTCCCTCTTTCTTGTATCTCTAGTATATCGCAGGTTGTTAAAGGTCAGAGGTTGTTCTGGATCAGTGTAAAGAGCACAGCCTCTGTGCTCTCATGAAAACTGCATGCACTACTGACATATTGTTCATGAACAAATTGTTTTTTTCTTTAGATGACTCTTTTGATAAATGTTGGAAACTGGCCTCTGGTTGGTTGTTTGTGTTCCATCTGTAATCAAAATAATAAGCAATACATGTCTAGTGCAGCTTCAAGGTTTGCAAACAACCAGCATCCACTACAGTGCTCCGCCTGTCATGATCTCTGCCGGTGACCACCAGTAACCGGGACCAGTACCCGTCTGCGACCACCTGGGGTCGCTTTCGACCCATGGACTATATTGCCTGTCTCCCTTCA
>JBBPDB010107773.1:0-20917 GCA_037974465.1 Brachypetersius altus
TAATATTACTCATAATTCAAAAAGTTGATGTGACTGAAAAAAACTGAAAGCAGATCTGAAATCAGCATGAAAAACTGGTGTGTTGTAGTTTCTGATGATTGCGTCATTGATTTTTTTTTGTTGTTGTTGACCTAAGAGTTAGACAAGAAAAGCACAAAACGGAAACACAGTTCTGACAGACAGATCCGCTCCAGATAGAGTCACACAGCCAGCCATAGTAAATTAAGCGGGTTTCACTGGAGTGACCCAGATCACATCTCCGGCCTAAGGGTTTAGTCAGAGGTCAAAGGGAGAACACTGAACCCCTGTGGGTATAAGCCAGTCGGTCATTAAGTCTGGGGGACTGGCTGTAAAGCTGGGGTCATACATCGCACACAAGTAAAATCTGCCTGGAGGAATTGCCTAAGCACTTGAATGGGAAAGGATGAAAAATAATTCACTTCCAGTAGCGGTCACCTTAATTTCAAGTTTATTTAGGTGAACTTTCAAATCTGCAAACTTTTAAAGCATAAATCTAAGTGTAGGTACTACCCCTCAACCAACATAACAATGCTCGTCACTCACTGCTGCAAAAAACCCTCAAACCAGTAAACTAGGAAGCAGTTAATTATACAATCCAAAACAACTTCACTTCAGACACATTTCTTGCTGCATCCCGAGGAAAAAATAGATGACAGCCCAGTGTGATCACAGCTTAGAGGTGTTGTTGAGTAAGCGTGGCTTGAAAAGCTTTTAGCCACTCATATGACTAAAGGGGCCATGCATGCCGCATATTAATTTTTCATTAGGAGCTGTGTGTACCCGTGTGTGTGTGTGTGTGTGTGTGTGTGTGTGTGTGTGTGGACACCCAACGGCCTCCACCGCTAAACTAAAGGTTAGATCAATTCAGCTACTTAAATGAAAGTAACATGAAGGGCTGGTTTGAACGCTATGCCGATGACAGACCGTCCCGTTTGGATCTGCAACACCAAGCCGCCTCTTTCTAACATTTCCCACTGCGACAGCTGTGCTATTTAATCTGTGTGTGTGTGTGTCTGTGTGTGTGTGTTTGAGTGAGAAAGCAGAGGCAGCTGGCTGTATGTTGTCATATGACCACAACACCATCTGCACAAAAATCTATCGAATCAGCTCTTCATCTCTGTACTCTTCACACATGTACTTGTTTTTATACAATGTCAGGACACACAATATATGGACAAAAGTATTGGGACACACCTTACTTCCAGTCAAGGGCTTAATCTTAATGCTTCAAGAGACCAAGACATTTTGGACAACGCCATGCTCGCAACTTTGCAGAAACTGAGTTGCATGAGTTTGATGTGACAGAACCTGACTGGCCTGCGCAGAGCACTGACATCAACCCCATTCAACACCTTTGGGGATGAACTGGACCAGAGATTTTGAGCCAGACCTTCTAGTCCAACACCATTGTCTGACCTTATCAATGCTCTACGGAATGAATGGACATGAAGTCCCATAGAAAATCTTGTGGAAAACCTTCCAAGAAGAGTGGAAGCTGTTATAGCTGCAAAGTGGGGACCAACTCCATATTAAAGTCTAGGACTTTATAGTGTCTGTCCCATACTGTATTTAAATCCAGGGCAACTGGAAGGTACAGATGTAGGACAATGTTGCTTTAGGGGTCTAATCCAAGGACTCCTATTGGGGCAGCATGATGTTCTTGTCAGATGGGATGAAATAAAGCCCTTATCAAAATAGAGGAATTACCCACTACTACCAATCGCAACAAGAACTGTATAAAGATGTGCTCTAATGGTGACTTTGTAGAAAAATGTTCTTAAATGTTATATAACTTAACACAATATGGTTTCATTCTAAGTAGTTTTGGATCATTTCTTCATTATGAAATGTTCACACGGTGTAAAAAGCAGGTAGTATTGTCAAACATTAAATATGAAATATTGGACTTAAGGTTTAAATGAACTATGTCAAAGCTAGCTCTATGTGAAAGGAATGGAAAGCCTATTCAGATGCTTTATGAAAAACCTTTTTGTGGGTCCTCACACTACAGGTCATGGACAGTTTGGCTTAACATGCATGAAAACACACACACACACACACACATATGCACACAGTTTAGAGCTCTCTAAAAGAGCTCACATATTAAAGCACATTATTACAAGCTTGGTTGTCAATGCAGCTTTTCACTTTGTTTTAAACAGCAAAATTACAGTGGAGATGTGGAAACAGTGAGCAAGAAACACTCTGAAACCTGCAAGGCCAAGCGAGAGAAACTCTGGGGCTCCTGTAACGTGATCAGCCGACGCGGGGGAACCGTGGAGCTTCTGTAACACGATAGCTCAGGACTGTTTCTGACTAGTGACAGCTGTTGTTGGAATTTTCATCTCGGAATCATCCAGACAATGTCCTATAAAGACCATTACATACATATATACACACACACAAACACCCCTATATACTGTACTAGAAATAAGGTCACTAGTTTCAGTTAATCCAACTTCCAGTGTTGACAGAGACACACAACCAGCACAGAGTCATCACCATCTTGTGCAAGGATGTTACCCCATGGAGCTGTGTGTGTGTGTGTGTGTGTGTGTGTGTTCTAACGCTGTTAAATCTCTTTGGAAGCAGCAGGGTGCTCGGCTATTTCAGCCTGGCTATTTATGAAGCACTCACCATCACAGCTGCTTCTGCCTTTACTGCTGACATACCTCCAGACAGACACACACACACACACACACTCACAGACATCCTCATCATTTAGGCCTCTTACTAAACTTATGATACCATAAATTGCTTCAAGTTATAAGAGCAGTACAACGATAATCACTACAAGCCTCACCTCTTACTCCAGTGTTTAAAAGTGTGCAATCACTATTTTCAATCAAATAAATATAATTTAGTTGTAAATACACTGATCAAATGGTTCTGTTTAAAGGTTTCTAGTCATTAGAGCAATGCTGTAAAATGTAAGGTAGGTGATGTAATAGGTAATGTCTGAGAAAGCTGTGAAACACTGAGAAGGAAGTTATAAAATTAAGCAAAATTAACATTCAGAATGTCTTTAATTTGAAACCTGGAGATCAAATCTCAAATATAAGGCTGAACAATTTGGGGAAAATACGTTATTGTACCCTTTCTGCTAACAGTTGAGGTATTTTCTATGAACTGAGATGCGCTCCTGTCTTGTTTTGCCAAGAAGACCAGAATTTTTTGTATATATATATATGCAAACTTATAGCCTATATCTATTTTTCTGAAGTATTTGTATAGTGTACTGAGAACATTGCTGTTACAACAATGCAAATGTTCCACCTGTGAGACTAATAAAGGGTTTTTTTATCTTATATATTATTTAAGAACTTACTGATGTCCCACAAATACCTGGAAAATTCAATATATAAAAGAGAAAAGAGATGGATAGAGATGAGAGACAGAGAGGGGAGAGAGAGATAGAAAGACTGGTGACACTCATAGAGGTAAAAGAGAGATCAGGGTCAGAGAAACAGAATTGATTTGCTCCACTTTCTGCTGCCTGTAGCAGAGACAGACCTACATGTTGCTTTTGACATATAATACAGCTCCGGAAAGACATTAGAGACCACTGCAATTTATTTTTAAATCAGCATCTCTATGAGTATGATGACCATTCCATGCCAGTGTCTGTTCGATTCCTACACAAGCACCTCATTCTGCTTTACTGATTACTGATCACCTGAATCACATCTTATTTAATGAGGACAAGTATAAAACACTGCTGTGATCGACATTCTCCTCTCACAATGAGACCAGATGGATGGTAAAACACTACTAGAAGTTTGTTAAAGGTAATTATTGCCATTTTGTTTGAGTGAACACGAGATCTGTTCTCTTTGAATTATTAAAGTTTTGTAAACATTGCATCAATTCTCTTTTATTGACATGTTTTTTTTTTTCATTTTCTTTAAGGCGATGCTTTACTGCTATTTGGGAATTAGGAGAAATATTGTTGCAGTGCTTAAAAAACTAAGGTAAAGTTGCTTGGTTCAATACTCGCACCTATTAAAGATAAAACCTGAGAAAATGAACATTTTTGCAATGGCCTCTTTCTGCAGAATATGCTTACATGAAAGTCGTTTTTCAGCTGTTCACTCTTTGTAGACCTATGATGGAGCACCATCTACACAGATTAGTATTCTTGTTGTTGTGGAGTCTCTTCCCTGACTGTATTTATCACCAGGAACCAAAACAAAATAAAAGCTGCATTTTTGTGAGGAGAGCATTTTTCCTCACATCAGACTTTCTTGTTTTCTTCCCATATTTATGCAAACTGGTCTCCAGAATACATTACTCAAACACAAAAGGCTAGTCTCCACCAAATACACACACACACACACACATACACAAGAGGCTGGCACAGAGAGCTCCAGCATCACGGTTTATTGTCATCATTAAACGCCATCTCTAATCTACAGCATCCTCAAATCTGGAGCAGTGACGTCACGAGCCCACCACTCCAATCCAACTTCACCAATATAGGTCACACCACCGTTACAGAGCCCAGCAAAGAGAACCGAGGGCATACAGAGCAGCATGAACCCCCGACCACCTTAACGTGAGCCAAACTAAAAGAAATTCGGCTGTTTCTGTGAGTTTGTGGATGTGAAATGTGCGCTGCCATGGCGACGAGAATCACGCGGGAAAAGAAGGGGGCGGGTCTGGGGTAGAACGAACGTGTTTGTTTTCTATCACACCCGTATTCCGACAAACCCCGCCCTCTTACGCGCTGATTGGCTGGCAGTATAGCAAGAGCTGGGCTAGGAATGGCTAGTAGTCCTGACGGACGAGCGCTGCGTCCAATTGCAGCAAAGGAGGGTAGTGCTTGTTGATGTACCGCCCTCCTGTACGTTGATTGGCTATGAACACCGTACCTCCTGGGCTAGGAATGGCTAGTAGTCCTGATGGACATGCACTGAGCCCAATCCCAGCGGAGGAAGGCGGGGCTAGTTGAAATATTGGTGGGAAAACAAAACACAAAAACACCCCTCGTTGTCGTTCTCTGGCTAAAACAGATAAACAAGCCAAACACTTTGACAGACCTAAAAAGAGTGTGACTGCCTCCTAAAAGAGTAGAAATCTGCAACTCAAGTTAGAAACAGCATGAAAATTCAAAAAGAACTGCCGTCTAGTCCACACACGTGACGCACAGCATTGTTGCTGTAAACTGACACGCGCCATCACCCACAATGGAAGGGAAGTTTAAAACACACACACACTCACTCACACACAACAGGTGACTGTGCAATATTTATAGCCAGTAATCATTATGTGCCATTAAAATTGAAGGACTCTTTGTGACGTTTGGAAACGAAAAAAAAAAATAACAAAGCTGAAAAAAATCATTATATATTATATAGATGTGGTGCAAATATTCAGCAACATCGCTATTATTAGACTATATATATAGAGAGAGTGCTTACATGTACATAGGCTTCCGTTCTATATTTAAATATATATATATGTGTGTGTGTGTGTCTGTCTGTGTGTGTGTATGTGTGTGTGTGTGTGTGTGTGTGTGTAGAGAGAGAGATAAAATAGATATAATGCATCACATTTACACCACACTATTATAACATACACTACATATAACATATATAGTATACGTGTATATATACACACATACAACGTAAGCCCTATATCCCTGCATGTGTGTATACATATATACACACAAGTATACATAACACATTGTTTTATAAACATTATACTAATACATATGTAACGTTGGTCTGTGTGTTGTAGGATGTCCACACATCATGTGTGTGAGGATAGGAGATCAGTCCTGTCCGTTTCAGATAGTTGTGGATGTATGAACGCACCTCTATCCAGGTCTGGGCCTCCTGCACGGCTCGCTCCTGGCCCGTTTCTCCCGGTTCGAGCTGCTCTGTGCTGGGACTCGCCATCTCCACACCGGCCCGCGGAACCGTCCAGACACACCGACCACCCTGCTCCAGCTCAGCCCGGACAGACCCACTCCGACACGGACAGACCCTGCTCCTGCTGCTGCGGGACAGGAGCGGAGCTCTGCACTGACAGAGCGAGCAGAGCTAAAAATATGAGACACGCTCGCTCTCTCTCTCTCTCTCTCTCTCACACACACACACACACACACACACCGCCAGAGAGCTGCCGTCAGCCAATGCGGGACGAGAGCGCAGAGACAGACAGAGAGGAATGCACGAGGACAATAGAGTTCGGACAGCACATCACTCTCCTTTCTTTCTCTCTCTCTATTTATCTGTTTACCACGTTTCTGTTTACCTGTTTCTCGCCTTTCTGTTCGTTTCTTTGCTTTATTTCCTTCTTCGTCTTCTCTCTCTCTCTCTCTCTCTCTCTCTCTCTCTCTCTCTCTCTCTCTCTCTCTCTCTCTCTCTCTCTCTCTCTCTCTCATGTCGTGGTTTTATGTCCTGGTGTTTAAAAACTCCTTGGACTCTTAAACTGTCCCAAATTGCACACAACCATACTAAACATCAGAAAAGTAGATCTCAACCACTAGCTGTGCACTCAGTGCACCCATTTTATACAAGTGTGTAGTGTTTTATGGATTAAACAAACAATAATCTGTTCTATGAAATCCTTTTTCTGGAGTGTGCTTTTTACAACGAAATACATTTGAATACCATCTAATAGCCCGCAAAGTCTCGTGGGCGTATTTGAGTAAATAAATTCTGCAAATATTACTTTTTACTAACCAAAAAAATCAGCTGTTTCATTGTGATGTCTAAAGATGTTTTTTCTGTGATTTTTCTGTATAGTAATAATGCATATCGATCATAATATAATACATAATACAATACAAAAATATATGAATTATACTATATTTTACTGCTGCACTGACTTAAAGCTAAGGTACAAGTAGCAATCTGAGTGCCCAAGCATGAAAAGGGCCAAACTAGACTGACAGCTCAGTGAGGACAAATACACCAATCTGAGCCTTTTCAGAGAGAGAACTGGAAATAAAAGAGACTTAACTAAAAAAAAGCCTGAATCTGTCTGAAACTTCTCTACCCGTGTCTTTAACAATATGTACTTAATAAATCAGTGCCTGCACCATGTGTTTTATGTTTTGTGTTACAAATTTGCAAAGGAAAAAAATATAAAATGGCTTGTCGACCTTTGAACAACATTATGCAAATTGGTAACTCCAAAAATTGTGATTGCAAAGCTGTTGATTTACATAAGTATGTAATACTAGTTTACTTAAGAATGTGATACTGTGCTTAGGTAAACACTATAATTATCAGTTATCATGTATGCCCTATTTTACTTACAGTTTCTGAAAGTTGGCGCTCTAATAAGAGACATTCTTGTACATTTTTGAGTTGCTGACAGTTTTTTGGTTCATTATTGGGGTAAAAAAAAAAGTGAGCTTTGTACACAAATTATACAGTGTTTCGCTCTTTTAGCGCCCCCTAGATACACACATGCGCCAAAATTAATATTACTATTACTATTATTTAATAGCAAATACTAATAGAAGCTGGCATGCTTACTCAGAGAATAATCCTAAACAAACCTTGGACCCAAAGTTTAGAAAGTTTAGAAAGTTTAGAAAGCTTGATTAGGCCAGATCACTAAATTGAGATATAATTGATTTAAAAGTTTTTTCAACAACAGAGTCATTGAAACAACTAGTTTGAAACTTGATTGGTCATCAGAAACTGCCAAGAAAGTTAAGCAGGTTTTATTGTTTTCTCAACCACATACAAAGTACACTGTGAAATGGATCAATGTCCCTCCAGTACCATGATGCAACACAAAAGCAATTCAAAATTACATACATGTAGGTAGGACTAGACTACACTGAGTGCAAAAAGACAGAATGCAACAACACAAATGACAGGAAAACATACAGTGTAGCCAAAAGTTAAAGGCATTGGCGTACAGTCCAAGTTTCATGATGACTGGTCTATGTTAGAACTTGTAAATGCCTGCTCAGCCCTGATTATTTATTATTTATCCTACTCCCCTTATGACAAATTTAAAACTGACAAACAGAAAAATGTCTGCATAAGCCTTACAGGTTTCAAGACATTTTGGACAGCGTCGTGCTCCCAACTATGTGGACACTGCTCTACAGAATGAAATAGAGTGGAAGCTGTTCTAGCTGCTAAGGAAGACAAGCTCCACATTGAAGTCTATGTATTTGAGTAGAATGTGATTAAAGTCTCTGATGGTGTAATGGTCAAGCGTCCCAATACTTTTGTCCATGTACTTTATGATGGGAAAACTTCCCTCAGTTCAAGGAGCAGCAGAACCCCCTGTTGGTGGATAGCTGTTATTGCATGGGATTTTACAGCCGCTCTTCTCCAGGGCGACGTACGTCAGTGACGAAGTAGCATACATCTGTTCTTCATACCTGTAGAGCTGGACTCAAATCAGCACCTGCTTTTAACCAAGTTACTGCCAGCAAGGCTACACACCTTAACAAACCCTGTCAAAAAACAGTTGCAATGCAGTAAGTTTGCTCAAAAACATTTGCTTTACATTTCTACGTGAGCTGTGTCTCCCTGTTCTTGACATTGATTAGTTCGTAGACGTGGGTCTGACATTAATCTGTTCTCAAGTCGGCGGGTAAATGAAAGAAACTGCTTTGCTCTCCTTGCCCTCTCATATCACCTCTGTCATGCAGAAAACTGCACTGTGTGGTCAAAAGTATTGGGACGCATTCAGGAGTTACGGTCATACTATTGCCACTGGTGTAAACAAACGCAACTCGGAAGGTCGCGGGACAAAAGTATTGGGACTTAGCGGCGAGGTGAACGGGACCCCTTGTGTGAAAACATCCAGAAAAAATATATTTAGTGGCACAAAAAAGGGCGAAGGATATTTGCAGTTCCTGCGTTGTGACTGAATCCGCATAAAACTGGGGGATTACTGTAATACTGTTTTTATACTAGGGCTCTTACTGCTCCTATCGACTGTACTGTATGTTGTCTCGTCCTGTATGTTATTGTACTGTTGCTCATGTTTTTTTTGCACTCTCTCTATAGCCCTGTCGCACTTGTAGTCGTGTTATTTTCGTTCCTTGTGTTGCACCAGGGTCCTGGAGGAACGTTATTTCATGTCACTGTGTCCTGAGTAAATGGTTAAAATTACAACGAACACCGACTTCCCTCGACCTGATTTGTATTTCATTCTAACTGACACATAGCTTCCTGCAAAGGCAGTGGGGGTGAACAGTGGGTGAATTTCATACTGGATATTGTCATGTGCCAGCACATTGCTCTGGTATGCCTCGTCAGCCTTCTCTGGATCAAGCCGCCCAGGCTGAACCACCCCCTCCTCTGGATTGGGTCCATCATTCACAAAATCCTGAGGGAGAAGAGATGGGTCCAGATTCACCCAGAGTCACGGGTGTCAAGCTCCAGTTCTGGAGGGCCGGTGTCCAGAACAGTTTGATTGTTCTCCTCCTCAAACACATTCACTAAAACTGACCTTTAAGTGACGAGGTGAATAAGGTGTTTCTGAGCAGGGACATCACCAAAACATGCTGGACCACGGCCCTCCAGGACTGGAGTTCCACACCCCTGACCCAAGTGCTAGAAGTAAACGGATATTCCAAAAATAAGCAGCTTGTTGGAAGGGACATCAGCAGTAGCCCAGACATTTTCACCAAATGGCTGCCAAAAGCTAGGGCTGATGGCAATGCCATCCTTTGCCACCAAAGCATTTTTTACTACTTTACTTTTTATAAAGGTTTGCATACATACACACTTTTCTGCAGCATGCTAACATTTAACATTTCAATGGTGTTGGGGACATAACATGGTCCTCAGCATAAACAATGCCTATGGTTTCAAATTTTTTACTAAAATATAGACATTCTCAAGTGCTCACAAACACCACAAAATACAACCATAAACAATAACATTTAAACCACCTGGCTGATTTTGTGCAGGCCTCCCTTGTACTACTAAAACTGTTGAGGCAGGGGCTCCACAAGACCTCTGAAATCAGGCTGGGGCATCTAGCAAGAAGACGTAACCAGCAGAACTTTTAGACCTGGATGGGTAACAGGGCAGGAACAAGGATCTGGATGACTTTCACAGGAGCCGAATTGTCATGAGTAGACAACTGGGTCAGAGCATCTCAAACATGGCTGTTTTTTTGAGGTGTTCCCACTGGACAGAAACTACCAAGAGCGGTACAAGAAAGGACAGCAGGAAAACAATCAATAGTACAGTTGAGCAACTCTGGGATGTGCTAAAACGTCAGCGCCTAAAACTACAGCTTCACTGCAAAAATTAATATTCAGGCTCCAATCATAACTTGGCTATTTGGGAAAGCTTGTAAAATTTCTCACTATTCATTTCAGACAGTCAAGGTTTGAAAATAAGTCTCTGAAATTCTATTTCTCTATTTAAATAAAAAAAAGTCATTTATAGAAAAGAGTCAATATCCAGTGAATAATCAATTTTATTTATTTTCAATGCAGTCTGCAACAGCAGTAAACACAATGGAGACAGATACCCAGCGAGCAACAATGGGGCAACAAAACGTCTGCTTCTGTCTCTGGGCACACACGCACACGCACCCACACACAAGTGCTTGGGCTTAAGAGGCAACAGAGTTCCGAAATAAAACTGAACAGCATCACAGCAACTCCAACTCCCAGGTCATCTATTATTCACATCACAGCTAGATCAACTAAACCCAGAACATTCGCAGCACATGCAACCCAGATTACACCCACATGAACTGTACACATGAAATCCAATCCAAAAAGACTATCACAAAGAACGTGTGCCAGTTAAGGCACTTGTGCAAAAAACTACAAATCCAACATACCAAGAAAGAAAGGAAGCTTGGTAAGTTGTGGCAGAAACAGAGTGAGATTCACCAGCAGGCGGACAGGCAGTTTTGGGGTTTGGGCTAAACTGTGCAGGGCTTTATGTGCTCTGGCCTGAAAGAGAGGGAGTGAGATTATTCTTATTTTGGTCAGTTGCTCCTCCAGCAGTGTTGGTCCGTTTTAGGCCTTGCACAGGGCCACGGCAGAGAATCGCACTTCCCCTTTCTCTCGCTCGGTAAAGCCACGGCACACCTTTGCAGCATCCTAACATGAAGAATGAAAAACAAAATAAATGATTGTTAAAAGGGCTGGTTTCATAGAAAACTTTAAAATAAAAGCATGCAATGTAGCAAAACAAGTTTTAAAAAATTGCCATCAGTTACTATTCATATCTGAATTTTAGATTCCATTTGTGTCTTTTACAAAACCAGCAAACAGCTGTGGACACATGATTTGGCCAGTTTTACTCTGCGTTTTGTAGCACAGCATCCATTAATTTGGGGGGGGAATTCAGCCAAGGCACATTTTGTCTTCAAATAGTGCCTCTTCAGTTTATAACTAGAGCTATAAGACTAATGTTGGTCATTTTTGTCATTAACAAATCCCTAAAATCACCCATTCACACTGCATCCTGCTCTCCACTAAGGTTGTATAGATTGACTATTCTGGGGAAGTGGAAACCTTTATTATTAGATTTTTCATTGAACTGTTCCCTTTAACAATGCTGAAATCTCTGTAGTGCCCAACCTCTCATGGTTTATTACTTTAAAATCAGTCATGTGACCCATTATTGACCCATTCAGGCCGAGTGGAATAAAGAATGAAGTACCATGACGAAGCTGTCTGGGCTTGTAGCACCATGTTTCACAGGCCCATCCATTCGGCCATCTGCAAACAAACAGACGCAAAAACATGAGAATACTCATTATATACTGTACCACAATACACAGTACAGCAAATCATGGGATATTTCTGAAAAACACTCCCCACTAACACTGCTGAGGGTATCTCAGAAATGCCTGAATATTCAGGCAGTGTTGCATATCAAATAAGGTTTAAGGCTCAAGTGCTTACAGCTTTATTATTTAGGGGCTCAAAGAAAGAAAGTGTGCATCTGTAATACACAGTAATAGACAATATAATGGACAACCTACCGAATTCATATAGATGACCATTCACATTGGCAAAGGTGATAAAGTGAAAGTTCACTTTGTCTGCTTCAGGCTAGAATAAATAAACAGTCAAAGACAAACCAATTCAGTACTGAGCCATTTAAAAAAATATATATTTTTTTGGTATTTACGTCTGCATTCATCTTACACGACACTGTCCCTCGGCAGCAACTTCATCATGAGTTTCTCTGATTGCCTGCAAGTGAGAGGAAAAAAAAAACCCCAAACTTAATGTTAAACTGAATGGACAAAAATTTTTTAAAAAAAAAGAGGGATTTCAAGGCAATTAAAACACAAACCAAATTGCTCAGTTCATTTAGAAGGTTCATTTAGAGGAACATGATCTTGGTTAAACCAATCTGTATGTCTTGCATGCCACCTGCTGTTAGACCTTTGTATTGCAAAAAAAACCAGGACGACTAAACTAGTCTCTCACGCACGTGATTAGAGCTAACGTAGAAACAACTTAATTTAGAGGCCCTCTTTTCTGTTCCAGATATACTGTAGACTATGATGAAAGATTAGGGAGGACAGTACCTGATTTTTCTCCAGCTGTTTGGCACGATCAGCAGGGGACATTGCAGAAGTTTGTTCTAGAAACTTTTTCAGGGTAGAGCCACTTTCTGAGGACCAACAAACATGTTTTAGGTTTGGCGTACAATTTCGGCCTTTATACTGAAACGTTTAACATTGCTGTTTCTGTTTAAGATGCTTTGCATCGTCACCAGAATAAAAATACTTGAATGTACTGCTAACATTTATTGATTACCAACGTATTTTCTTCCATTTTGTATAGCCTGGCATCATTACTAACCAAAAGTCATCTTTTCTCGATTGTTGGCCACAGCGTGCAGCAATCCCACAGTTCCACACGAGTTCCCCACAGTCTGATTCAGAAAGTAGATGTCTTTACTGCTGTCCACTGATTGCTTGGAGCGATAATCTTCATGCTAAGAGTCGAGAGGAAAAAAAAAAAACTAATGATGCATTCCCTGTAGCTTCAAAAAGCTGCCAAAACTCACACCCATCTCCTCTGCCTTCTTTTAAATATCTGCACTTCTACTGCAATTTACATTTTCCTTTATCCGGTTTCTGTAATACCCAACTGCAACATATTAAAACCACTAATGAAAAAAAAAAAATACACCAGACTCTGTATAATTTGATCTACATGCATATACTGTCCATGTATGTATGAATGTGAACACCTGTTGCGTTAAAGGAAACAACAGCATCAAGGCACAGCAGGGCGTGGGCACTCCGGACAAAGCCTCATCCTCCAGTCCCAAGACATCCACAAAATGCCAGTCTGCTCCCACACCCAACTTGCTCAGCACCTGCTCAAGCATACAGGGAGAGAGACAGAAAGACAGAGAGAGAGGAGCAAGAGAGACAGACAAAAGAGACAGAGAGGGGAAATGAAGGAGAGAGAAAGAAAAAGGTGAGATAGGAGAAAAGGAGACAGGTAAATAAATAGACACAGAAAGTGAGCGAGAGAGAGAGAGAGAGAGGGAGGCAGACATACAGAGAAAGAGAGAGATCTGCACAGTCATGGCCATATAACAGACGCACTTATGAGGTCATACCAGTCAGACTATCCACATCTTTACAAAAAACTCTAAACACAACTGAGTGCATCAGCCTCATTAAAATTAAAACAGAACCAGAGCCTCCGTAAGTACCAGTAACACCCTCATACAAAACCAAGCTCGTCTAGGAGACACTGGAATGCATTATAAGCGCAGAAAACAGGAGACACATCTCGGACTGTATTTCAGTCTGGCTAAATAGACAGTAGTTATGTTTTAAAGAGGCTAAACTGACAGGATTTTCTCCCAGCAGGAGAAAAGTGGCCAGCCTACGCCCATCTATTGTGCAACAGCATTCATAGCAAAGGCCTCTGTAAGGAATAAAAACTGCAAACACTGAGAGTTTGAGCTTCAGCATCCAGTGGTCCATGACTCAGCAGACCCACCTTGTTCAGCATCTGGAATGAGAAATGAGCCAAGAAACAAGAGGTTTCCGTCAATAAACGTAAACGGTGTGCAGAGAAAGTGATAAAATAGAACAAGGAAAGCAGAAAGCAAACCTCTGGGTTAATTTCCATCGGTTTCCACTCCATTTTTGCAGACTTAAGTTCGTTTTTTCGTCCTCTGAGACAAAGCTAGGCTACCTAAACGCCACACAAAATTTTATTTTAACGGACGTTTGCTCGCGTGGTTCATATGAGACCGGTCCTGTTCCATTTCTCCCCGGTCGAAGGGGTGGGTGGGTGTGTTTGGGACTCACAAATCTCTGTCCTGAAGCCCCTCCGGCAGATCCTCCAGTAGTCTCTCACTTTTGGAGAAAATCTGAAAAATTAAGCCGAAGAGTAAATAACTTTACTCGGTTTAAAAAACCAACAGTCTCCTCCTGTCACCCGCCGTGGACCCGTCCACGGTCAGATGATTCTGGAAGCTGCCAGTAGAGACCAGAACAATATGTAGAGCCACAGATCAATATAGCAGCATTTAAACAAGTTTTAATGTAAAATGCGCGAGTTTGATACAGCTGAAGCCGTTTTTCTCATTTGATATAACTGCCGTGATTTTCAGCCTTTAAACTGAAATTCAGCGTGCTTTATTTGGGGCGATGTACACTAATTGAACAAAAGTATGGGGACACACCTGTTCTTCAGGGGATTGGGCTAGGCCCATTGCTTCCAGTGTCATGCAAATGCCGTGTTGGTGGAATGGTCTGACATCCCTGTATATCCATACAGTGTATTGTTTAAAAGACTAAGATATTCTTAACAACGTGGAACACCTGCCTAGCCTAAATCATGCCCCTTGGTTCTGTGGGAAAATGAACTAAGTACCCTAATGTATAATTATACATATTTGTATTACATATTTTGATCACTACTATTTTATTTCATTGATTTATTTTCTTCCCCAGTTACTGGTTATGTATTGTGAAAAGATAAATAAGAATTAATTTTAAAAAAATTCAAATGGTACATTTTTTTTTATTTTGTGCCTTTTTACTACTTATATTCATATTGTGATTCTTTTCTTTCCACAGATTTTTATTCAGATTTTACTTTATTTTATTTTTAAAAAGATTCTATTTAGACTTACATTTGACTTATTTTATTATTGCATTTTATCTTACTCTTTTATTTTACATTATTCTGTTTTGTGCCTGTGTGTTGTGGCCGTCACCACGTAAGCAATTTTCTCTGGAATAAATAAGGTTTTCTGATTCTGATTGTTTCTCTGTTTGTCTGTCAGCTGACAGAAGTTTAGCCTGCCTGTTCACATTTAAACAAGCAGTGTTTCAGCCTTACTGTTTTTGAGTGAGACTCAATACAGAGCTGCCTTTTATTGCTGCTAAAAAAGACGCCTCCAGTTTCACCAAGCGAAAAACAATTAAAAACCAAGATTCCCATTTGAGCCACACTTTTTTGGAAACTCATTAAACAGGCCTGTCTCTGAATGGCAGCAGAACACTCGGTCAGGTGCAGTTACTCTGTTGGGGCTGAGATTCTGAAAATAGTTCAATGTAGTTTAAAGCTACAAAACATACTGTTCACTCTTCAGTCCTTGAGCTCCATGTATGGAAACAAAGCTGCAAAACCGGTCTATTTTAAATGAATTATTAAGCCACATAAATGACATAAGGGAACGTCAGGGACAAATGCAGGATAACCAGTGGATATAGAAAAAAATCACCCCTTTCCAAATATTCACATTATGCTGCTTTGCAGCTTGAAATGAAGACACACAAAACACAGTGAACTTTATTACACCACACTCAGGTGAAAAATATCATGGTTTAGAAAGAAAAATAAAAAAACAACATCTGAGCGAGATAAAGGATCATCCGCTTCCTACAACAATTAACACAATTAGGTGTAACTACTCATCTTCTCCATTGCACACCGCACTAACTGGCTTCCACCTGTGATCAGCCATAATCTTTAGAAGCAGCTATTCCTAGAGCATTTCAGGGCTTAGTAGTGCATCTTAAAGCAAACAGCAAGGCACTATCAAAAGATCTGGAAGTTGTGGACAGGCAAGAGGTGGATGCAAAAAAATTTCAGAGGTTTCATTAATCCCTCGGGGCACAATGAAGTCCATAATTAAGAAGTGAAAACCATTCCTCAAGAAAGTCTTGAGTGAGCTTTGCATCTGTGAAGATTCTGAGGCCAAGAGGAAAAAGCTGTAATGGTCAGAGACCAAAATTGGCCTCAACATCCGAACTACATCTGAAAGAAACTACATCTGACAGAAAGCCAGTACAGCTCACCCTCCAAGGAACACCAAACATACAGAGAAGCATGGTGGTGGTAGCATCATGTTGTGGAGGTGTCAGGGCACTTGTCAGGATAGATAGACAATTCATAAGGCAAAATAAGTTCAGATTCTTGAGGAAAACCTGCTGCCCTCTGCTGGACAGTTGACAATGACCCAAACACCCAGCAAAACCGACCACACAGTGGCTGAAGGAGAATGTCCTTGTGTAGCCTAGTCAGAGTTCAAGCTTAAACTTTATTTAAAATCTGTCCACCAATGTTCACCATTCAGTTAGAGCTTGAACAGTTCTGAAAAGAAGAGTGAGCAAAGACTGCACAGTCTGGATGCACAAAGTTGGAAAAGCAGTATCCCAGCAGACTCAGGACAGTAATTAAAGAAATGGTGGTTCAATAAAGTGGAACTGAACGGGTTGATCCTTTATCTGTCTCAGTGATTCTGGTTTTTAGTTTGAATTTTCTGCTTAACTGTAGCTATCATATCTTTCACCTGGATGTTAGAAGTAAACACAGCTTTAAACGTGTCTTTATTTCAGGGTGCAAAGCAACAAAATGTGCCTATTTTGAAGGGAGTAATTGTTTTCTTTACACACTATAAGCCCTTTAATTGAATTATTCTTCAAGCCTGAAGGTTAGATTAAGGCTTGCTCAGGCTGATCATTGTTGTGATCAGAGCTTAATTCAAAATGGGCTTTCATTATTTAGACACTACATGCTGCATTCATTAGGATGTATCAAGGTTCTTGAATACAAGGTAAAGGCAAAACAAAAAAATCATTATTGCTATAGCTGCTGTAAACATGCCTACATGTCGTCTGGAGACGTGCCACAGTGATCCTGAGAGTCAGATGTTCTGGTTTAAATAATAAATGTATGATGATGTAATATGTGCTGGAAATGTTTTTCCTTGCTCAGAGGAAAGAAAAGTCAGTAGACCAGGTCTCATTATAAGTTCCTAGCCTTGTTCCTGGTCACAGTCTTAACAGTTTGAACACCACCACCATGTTATGACACACATTAAACCGTTTTATTTGGAGATTTGGATTCATGTTTCTTGGAAGCCTTTCCACAAGATGTTGGGAGTGTTTCTGTGGGAATTCATTCTGTAGAGCGTTTATGAGGTCAGACACGGATGTTGGACGAGAAGGTCTGGCTCACAATCTCCGTTCCAGTTCATCCCAAAGGTGTTGGATAGGGTGGAGGTCAGGGCTCTCTGTGGACCAGTCAAGTTTTTTCATACTGACCTTCTCCAGCTGTGTCTTTATGGAGCCTGCTTAATGCACTGGGACATAGTCATGCTGGAACAGAGAAGGTTCTTCCCCAAACTGTGTCCACAAAGACCTAAATGTCTTTGTCTGCTGAAGATTGTCTTCCCTGGAAGAAAACTGAAAACAAGTGTGTTCCAATACTGTTGCCCATAAAGTGTAGCTGCAAAGACAAGTACTCAAAAATAAGTATCCTACCCCTGTATGGCATTCTGAAACTGATAACCTGTCAATAATATAAAACACAGACTGCAAGCCCAAAAGAACCTCATCCAAAAAGAAAAATTAAAGGATGGGCTGTTTGGAATAGGAGAGTTTTGACCATCTACAATCCGTGTATTTGTTCGAATGAATAAGATTACTGGGAAGCTGCTCCTGCAAATAAAACAATGAAGGGAAATCCACCGAGTATTTCTGCACAGCTCTGTCTCTGAGATGTGAACATTTTGATGAAATTGTGCATTGCAGAGATTTCTAAAGAGTGGTGCTTCACATCAGTGACACTGTGCGACTTTGTAATGCCATTAAACAATACAAAATACAAAACCATGATACTGTTTTAACAAACGTAGTAGGCCCTCAGAGGATTCTACATTTTTTTTGTATTTAATTAGTTTGCTCTATTACTATTGCTGGTAGATTGTATTGCCAGTGACCTGTAGTTCTATACTGCTTACTGCCATGAGGCCTATCAATAAAGGTCACATACGGTATAGTTTATATATTCCACAGGAAATGTTTTCTACCTGTGGCCATAAGACTGTATAATTCCTCTCCGTTCTGTATCTTATTAAGTTTTGAAGTTTTGAAGTCATTCTGTTCTGAATCGGATTTGTGCAAGATACAAATACCTTATCATCTTTTCTCTGTTGTTGCACTGAACATGCTAATGACAAGACTTTCTCTCGGGATAAGTTCTTTTTTTATCTTCTTATCTTATAATCCTCTGAATTAAAAAAAAAATAGTAAATGATCTTATTATTGTGCAATATTCCACCAGAGGAGGTGTGGGCGGCTACATTTACTATGTCACTCTCTGGCATTTGCTCTGAAACAGAAACGTCCTGCTGGTCCTATTACCTCGACTTGCTTAACTTGGATAGCAGGCAAATTCCAGGCAAATTTTATAAATGAATTTTTCTGAAAGGCAATGGTCAGGTTGATATAGGCAATGCTTTATTACTGCAGAGGGCGCATAGACATGCTTTAAGGTTCACACTACAAATGTTATGGAGACATTTGCACCCATGGCCATCTCTAAAAATGGTTTACAAGACCCTTGGTAACCCATTCCCATCTTCTTTCCCATAAGTGCAGCCCCTGTATGTTCAGATCATCAAAGCTGATGCCTATAAACAGGCTTTACAAGTCGGATCAGGTTTGTTACATTGTGCTGATTGGTAACTTCACAAGTAGAACTGGGCAGACCTGATCCTCTATACATGCTCCAACACATTTGTGGATTGTTCTAGGCAGGTATTAATCTTTTGCAGTTAATGTGATTGCTTAACTACTTTCAGAGGTTCTGGCACGCAACTAGCATTTGCAAATTGCTCTGGATACATTTAATTTGGTCTCTAATAAGGACATGAAATGCTAAGTCCAGCCATCTTTAAGAAAATTAAGAGAACTAAAGTATAAAGTTAGAACACTTGATTCAAATTCAGTTCAGATTCATCTAAGCATCTGTCTGAATTAACATCGTAGTCTTTTTTAGCACGTATACGTATATAATTTTCCCATCGAGTTGAACTGGTGCAATTTGTACTTAAGCTAGGAATGTAGGCAAGTGGACGATTATGAGGTAACTTGAAATGTAATTATCGGACAGATCAATAAAGATCCGACAGCTACAGCAACGATAGGCACACTATATGGACAAAAGTATTGGGACACAGGTTTGAGCTAGACCCCTACTTACAGTGAAGGCCAATCTTAATGCTTCAGCAGACTAAGACATTCAGGATAACGCCATACTTCCAACATTGTGGACCCCCCACAACACCTTTGGGATGAGCTGGAATAGAGACTACGAGCCAGACCTTCTCATCCAACATCAGTGTCTGACTTCATAAATGCTCAACAGAATGAATGGGCAAAACTTCCCACAGAAACGCCTTGTGGAAAGCCTTCCATGAAGAGTGGAAGCTGTTATAGCTGCAAAGGAGGACCAACGCCATATGAAAGTCTATGTTTTTGAATGGAATGCCATTAAAGTACAACACTTTTGTCCATATCGTGTGAGTTTGGTCGGAGGAGATCTGAAGTCACAAAAACTACATTACCCATGACCACTAGAGTCTGTAGGCGTTACTAGGGCGCGGCCCGGTTAAAAGTCTACTCCGACTCTGCAGCCTTCATTCCTCATCTTTTCCTCATTCCTGCTCGTACACTACTCTGCTGTGGGCATTTTGTCTTTGGTAAGTCACTTTTAACACTTATCAGTAACATTTCTATTATATTTTATCTTTCAACCACTTCTGCAGGTAACATTTAACCTTGCAACATAACGGTGTGTTCCTCTATCAAACAAATCCAAATATCCAGACATTAATCTTCCGCCACCTACAAACCTAGTATTTTAATGCTGCTGTCGTTTTACTGTGCTTTTGAAGTCAGGCATTATGTTTTAAGACATCAGTAAGGTCACATACAGTGTAGTATGTCTTATTTAATACGCTAAACCATCTTATTTAATAAACTAAAACAACGTTTTCATCCGTTCACAGCTTTTTTTTGCTTCAAAGAAGAGTGCACCAGTCAGAATTTATAATGGTAAGTTGGTCTTTGTTGGGCTCTTTCACAAATACTATGTACTATGGGAAAGTAAATTCACATATATGTGCTAGTCAGTATTTGGCAATTACATTTCATTGCATATTTATATTTTAAAAAGTATAAAAGAGCTTTCAGCAAGTTTGTTCCCATTTACTCACAGGTACTAAGGTTACATAATGTAACTTTTTTTCACTTGTTGCCCCACTCAGGTGGTATTATGATTCCAGACTAAAAGGTATTAGGGAGTCTAATACCTTTTAAGTAACAATCGCAGCCACATTGCTTTAGACTGCTTTGTCTAACATGAATATAAATAATGGATTTTTGCGGTTTCTATTTGCAAAAAGATGTTGAGAAAAGTTATCCAGACAGAGCTTAGTGTTAGATGTAGTTCAGGGCGGAGGGGAGGTTTTTCTTTCCACTAAATGTCATCCAAACTGTAGAGAAGTATTTTTTTTTCTTTTCTTAGAACGTGCAGATGACTCATAGCTGTGGGCAATCTTCCTCAAAGGGCGGATCTCTCTCTCTCTCTCTCTCTCTCTCTCTCTCTCTCTCTCTCGCTCTCTCTCTCTCTCCCTCTCTCTCTCTCTCTCTCTCT
>JBBPDB010107786.1:0-20912 GCA_037974465.1 Brachypetersius altus
AAACAGCACTTATTTTGGACATTCTTTTGTAAGATTTGAGAGCTACAACTCAGATTAAATAGCCATTTAAGTACATTAATTCTATAATGCAACTTTGAGAGATTAATTTTGAAAACCTTTTCTTTCATATAAGACCAAAAAAGAAAAATCGATATTTTTGATGTTTTTCAACATAATCAGCCCATATCTCTAAAAATAGAATGCTGACGTCCGACTCATTACAGCAGATCGGGTCACATATATAATTTCCTGACGAACAGTAAATTATTGAACTGTAAGAATTGTTAGTCATTATTGCTTTTACCAAAGAAAATGGCAGCGCATACCAATGAAAACATGCTTGCATGAATTCATTATGGGAGACGGCAGTTCAGTGTAAACTGTCCAGCACCTATACCGGTTTACCGTTAAAATTTTTGTTAAGGGTAATGTATTAAGCTGAATTTAAAATGGAATGAAAGTAATTTGGATTCAGTAATTTTTTCTTAGAAACAAGCTAATAATTGTATAATTCTTCATGCATTTTAGTTCTAAAATATAATTTACTAATTTTGTAACATAAATATGAACGTAAATTCAGCTACATTTACATATAAAAAAATAACTATACATTTTTGGTTCTGTGGAGAGAACGCATCTTTAGAAGGTGAAATACCGCTGTACTCAGAGGTGGGGGTTTGAAAGTAGCCAATCCAAGAATGTTATTTATTTCTCCTTGCTGCTAATTGGCTGCTGCCGTTTGATGCATCTGTGGTAGCTGTATTTCCCCCTGAAGCATCTCAAGTGTTTCTCTTGTTTTTCATTTGTTCTTCTTAAAGCCCAGTGTATTTATTACTGCCAATTAAATACGACTCCTCTGGAAGCGCTTGAATATGTCGCGCCACACAATGAAGAGTAAATAATTGAACTGTAAATATTATTGGTGATTACCCGTACATTTTAATGTATTTCTATTACTAAAAATTAAACTAATTTATTACTGTTACCTGCTTATACCAAAGAAAACGACAGCGCATACCAAAGAAATGCACATGCATGAATTACAGTAAGTTATATCAGTCTATATAGGGTATTCTAGCACTGCAGGAGTTCAGTGTAAACTGTATGTTAAGGGTTTACACAATAAAAATAGGCATTTTTAGGCATTTTTTTTAACCACGTCACAACAACATAAATTGAAATGTGCACAATAACGGATTAGGGTTGATCACTTGTGAGCATTCTGGCTAAGGTTCTGAGGCCAATCTTTATAGCTTAAATTCTTACATTTATTTCTGTGAATACAGTTCAGGGTGAGCGTAAGATGATAATCATCTGAGGGTCGTATCATGTTTCCTTGTTTATATCTGTTTTTATCTCTGAACACGTGTTTTAATGCAGACAGGCTGTAAACTGATTACTGATCCATTGTGGCTGTGGAAATCATAAATCACTACAAAATCTGACTACATTGTAAACCCACATAGACTGAGACTGTCACTATTGTTTTGACGTTTAATCTGAAATGTTTTATTTACTAATGCTTTTTATTTACCAATGGTTTCTTTATTTTTTCAGGGTGTCTACAGTCTTGTAGACCATAAAATGGCAGACTTGCTCATTCAGTTTAGCAAATCATCCCTGTTCCAGAAGAGGACAGTGAGGGAGCTGTTGTGGGGCTACAGTGACCCCATGCTGAAAACCACTCTGGGAGTTTTTTACCCAGTAAGTCCGTCTTAAGACATGAATATAAGACGTGGGTCTTTGTGCATAATCAGCTGCAAATAAGTGCATTTAACTTTATAATGGAAATGGAAATGTAAACAGAACAATTCAAACGTTCAAAGGCAAATTTTATACAATCTATTTTAAACTTATTTTTAATATAACATGTAACTGTGTTATATGATAGTGTTAAACATATCATTATATGGGGGTAACGGATGACATAGTAGATGACATAGAGAGTTGCCCCTGAGATCATAAGGTTGTGGGTTCAAATCCCAGTTCCCCGGGTTCCCCCTTCACTTAGTCAATGTGTTAAATGCAGAGGAAAAAATCACACTCTTCACATTTGACAGTTTACTTTATTTTACTTTACTTTATATATTCAAACAAATACAGTTTTTCTGTGTGCACTCAAGACTGATCAAATGGGCCTTGTACCATGAGCAGGTACCCCTCAGTGAATTGCATCAAAAATATTTATTTTAAAAAGAAATTCTGGTATGTTTCAATGTAATTAGCACCCAAACCTAAGGATTTCAGTCTGAAAGCCAAAATGGACCAAAATGCTTCCAAAATGTTTAGAAGGCTGTATTTAGGTAAAGAATGACAATATATGCAATTTCTTTAAATATTCCTTTGATTTATAATTGTGTGTTATATATTACTACATTCTTTCATGTTCATATGTTTGCATATATGATCACATTTGTAGTTATAACAAAAAGTTAGTTAGTAGACTCTGTCATTTGTGTAATACAGATGCTAGTGCTCTTGTAATTGTGTAATGTTGTCTTTTAATTGCTGTTTGTCATCTGTTTGTTTTGTCCAGTACAACGGCACATTCGACGGACCCTACAACGTCTTCACAGGCAAAGACGATGTTTCCAAAGTTTCAGTTATTGATTCCTGGCAGGGTCAGCCGTGAGTTTGGATAAGGATTTTTGTTTAGTTTTTATTTTTTTATTTCATTTATTTTGTATTCATTTGCTTGTTTGTTTGATGGTCTTATGGACAGAATTAGCAAAGGCCACATTTACTTTACTATATCCAGATGCTTGTCTGTCTTCTAGCATTTTGAAAATATCACATCTGTAGGACATATCTTCTTTTCCAGCTTTTATAAATGACTGCCTGAAACTAGAGAATGATCAAAGGAAAATACATTGAAATTTAACCTTTAAAAGTCGTACAAAAAAAGATTTTCTGCAACAAAAACAACTTTATAGAACGCCTTCAAAATAACACATCTCCCTCAAATCCCTCCAAATTAACCATTTTCCAACAAAAAACACATTTGCCAGAATATCTCAATCTTTTAACGTAAAATCAGAGATTAATTACTATATTTTTGTTTAGTATATTATTAAATGTTATATATTATTGTAAAATAATGTCTTATTTTATAATGATATGTAATGGAAAACATTTTTCTTACTCTAATGAAGGTAATATTAATCATAATATTGCACTGCTAATTCTTGTATAAATGTGTGTAAATGTATATACAGCTACTCCCAACAGTGTGCATCCTGAGAAAAGAAAAATCTGAGGGTATTCATGATTCATTATGGACCAGATTTTGAATTTCAGTAGAATTCTGTCACAGCATATGAAGTCGCATGGTGACAGGACATGAAAGCCTGTGCAAATGTTGGTTTTTTTCTGCCGTTGTCATGGCAACACTGCGGTGACACATGCAAAACAGACAAACAAACAAAATCAAGTCAGCACTGCCTAACACACCGCTCCTTTAAAGACACATGCATGGGAGTTTCTGAATTTGGTCTATAGATGTGTAAGTCAGAATTCTGAATCTGTCAATGTCTCTCTCTGTGCTGCAGGACTGTGCCGTTCTGGAACAACACTTACTGCAACATGATCAACGGAACAGGTGAGCTTTATTTCCCCTCATTAGGAAGGTTAATGTTTAACCCTTAGTCTGCTATATGCACAATATTGATCAGATAAGCCTCATAAATGACAGGTAACTACAGAAACATGATGATTAATGATTAACACTTCAGTCAATATTTGCATATGGGTAACTCTTAGAAGTCCTGAGCTGTTACCGTTTTGCTGTTCTGTTTAAATATACTTGCATAATTGGATAATGGAAGGTACAGTTCTCTAATTCACTTAAAAATAAAAAAAAAATATTGTAAATGATGTATTTTCTCGAGTGTCTACACGGCTTCTTTCTTAGTTAACACCTCATCTCCTAAATAAAATCACCATAAAATATCTACTTTTCTAAGTAAAAACCCAAATGTATGGAGGTATGGAGTGGATGTATAGAACCCGCACTTTCCACAGTATCTCCCCACTCATTTTGATGAGTCAAGCAATGAATGAAAAAAAAAACAGAATTTCCTGATAAAATGCATCAAATGAACCTGATCATGAACCAGTGAGGTGTAGAGTGTTGGAGTAGGGAAGGACTGTGCTGTCACCTGAGTTATAGTGGTTGTTTTCAACTGTCATTAACCAGTTCATCAAATTTACATGCTTTTTTTCTGAACAGATGGATCCTCCTTTGGTCCTTTCCTGGACAAGAAAAGGGCTTTGTACTTCTTCTCCTCTGATATATGCAGGTATGCTTTATTTCCAGTCATTAACAACTGTCAAAGTGGTCATTAATTCTTGCCTCTCGTTAATTGGTTTGTAACTATTAGCTTTGTGTTTGCTGCTGTGTTGTTTTGCTTTGTTTTTTCTGTCACTTTGATCGTGAAACTCATCGGTGTATTCTGTGTATTATACATAATGTAGCAAAACACAGAATTCAACATCAAAACGTAGTGAATGCTCTCAAAGCCTGAGGGTGGTGATTTTGTTTTATTCAGTGCTTCAACTACAGCCAGTTTACACAGTTTACAGTTTAGACTCCCAGCACTGTCAGGATCTGAACAGTTCACTGAGACCTTAGACAGATGCACTGCTTGGGTGCCTCCACATAACTTTATTTTAATGAAACGTATTTTGGAAACCCTTATGATATCCACAACATTATAAAATAATACATTTGAAAACATATTGTCACGTTGCCCCTCATGTAAACACTATTAACATTTCAGCTCATGAGCTCATGAGCTTGAACTTGTTCTACACACAGTTATAAACAATGTTTCAGATCAAACAGTTTTTTGATTGAGGCCCTGTGTGGCATGATCAGTCTTTAAGGTACATTTAGAAAAATTGTGTATAATTGTAAAGAGAGGTCAGAAAATGGTCATCTTAAAATATATGACTGTTGCAGGTACATTTAACCACTCAAAAAAACATAAGGAAATTAATTAAAGAGCTGTTTTAATGTATTTTTAAGTAATGTCCAATCATTCTGTTGGTCCATTTATCATGAACGGCTCCCAAAATGTAAAGTGTCTTTTTTTTTAATTCTCATTCCTCCTAAACCTGTCTGTCACTGTCTGTGAAATACTCTCTGAGTGAAGAGGAACAAGAAGAATTTCCTGGACTTTCCTCTCTTGGCTGCACATTAGACTTAGATCTAATTAGATTAGCTCTCACTGCCAGCTTAGGTTTTGACGCAGCATCAGGCAGTAAAAGATTGGAGGTGAAAGCTCCATGTCATTCTGACTGGATTTAACTATTTGAATGCCTGTTTTAACCCTCCTGCCACCAGAGGTCAGGCTACACCATCTCAATACGCAGGCCATTTTCTTTCTTCTCCTTCCTTTTATCTTTGCTCTGACAGACATTTTTACAGGTGGTGTCAAAGCTGAATCTCCATCATCAAACGAAAGTGAATACAGTGTGAAAAGAATAGCTGATAGAAGCATGTCTATATCTGGTTGCTGTTTAAGGACACAGTGACAACTTTGTCTTTAAGAGGCTCATATTCTCTTGTTTTATTTACCTTAAACCACAGCCTTTTTACATGACATTACATTTTTCACGATCTCTTGAGCTGTTTTATATTAAACCTGATCATGAAGGATCTAAAGGATCTAAAAATGTTCACAGCATTCATGCCAGTCAGTTGAGTCTTCATAATGTGCCTACATACACACAAACACACGTACACAAACATTTACATTCACACACACACATTCACATGTCAGTGACATTAACCTTTATACTTACCAAGGCAAAGGGGGGAATGGGGGCAGAAGAAAGAGAAGGCTAACAGAACCAGTGCCTGGTATTTTAGTTGAATTACACAATCTTCTCAGAGCATTATTGACATTTCTGGACTCCGTCTTCATCTCTGTAATCTTCAGTTATGTGCTATTCCCTCCAGGTTGTGAAACTCGCTTTAGCACTATAGCCAAGCTATGCTGGAGCTGTAGTTTTGAGCCATTTTGGAGTTACGTCCTGATATTTGCTGAAATTTTTGATTCCGATTGTAATAATGATACTAATGACTATTCAGGGATTTGAATTTAAAATTAGAGTTCAGGATATCGTCTCATTACTCTTTAATTTTATGTGTCCAAAGGTATGGGCTTGATTTAGGCCCTTTAAATGCAACATTATTGTATTGAAGGTTTATATAAGTAGACTCAGTTTAAGGGCCTGCTCATAAAAATACATATTTATTGCACAAAGACCGAACTTTGTCATGAAGCTTGATTTTTATCTCCAGGTCGGTCTCTGCAGTGTACGAGGAGACTATGGATTTGAAAGGGATCACTGTTTATCGCTTCATGCTGCCCGAGCTAACATTTGCCTCACCTACAATCAACGCGGACAATCAGTGTTACTGCACAAATTTCGAAATGACCAAGAACTGCACGTTGGCGGGGGTTCTGGACATTTCGGCCTGCAGAGGTGTGTGTAGGCCTGTTTGAATCACATGCACTGTTTCATTTATCATCTAATGGGACACCTTTACACAGATTATGGCGGTAGTTTGGTAGAATGAATATCTGATATTTTAGATTCAACTGGGTCGTAGGTAAAATGTACAGTTTTCCTCTCTTTCAGCTACTTCAGTTTGAGGCAAATAATTCTTGGTCAGATTTTTTAGACAATTCAGTGCATTTCTGATCTTAATTTTCACCCAGATTTGAATTAAGTTGCTGAGGTAGATCATGTAGGCAATAAGCAAAGTACAAGTTTTTTTTTTAACATCAAATCAACATAGAAATAATGCAAGGTAATGCACTATTAAATGATCAAGATAAAATAGCATTTGATTTGTTAATATGCATTTTTTCATGTATTATTTTTGAATTTTGTGAAATTAGTTACAAGATATTCTAACATTCCAAAATGTTTTTGCAGGCACTCCTGTGTTTATTTCCCTGCCTCATTTCTACCAAGGCAGCAGAGACATGCTGGATCTTGTTCATGGACTGAATCCTAACCCTGAGGAACACTCCACCTTTCTGGATGTAGAACCAGTAAGAAGCTCACATTACAGGGCCGTGCAGTGCGGCAATATCATTGGACATGCTAGGAGAACAGTGGAAATACAAAAAAGATCACAGTAATGCATGTGTAGGCCTCCACCCATGGAGGTTGTAGTCAATTATTTTGAGCTATGGTGAGATATGTGGAATGTACAATCTCTAAAGCGCAAGCAACCTCCTCACTTGTATGACTTGGAACACAGGTTAAGTTTTAGTGTTTATGATAACTAGTTGATCGAGTAACTAATCCAGAAGTACAAAAACGACTGATAACTGTAGTGTCATGTAAAATCAGAAATGAGTCAAGATTTCACTCTTTACCTGCTGAGTTAGCTCTTCTTCAGCTGAGGGATTAGAAATTGAGGCACAATATTTGCTTTCAGGCTACATTAGAAATAGCAGATTAAATCAAAAAGCACATACAAATAACGCTGAGCCTTACTTTGATGTAAAAACAGCTATTTTGCTCAGTTTTTAAATTTGTGACTTCAACCATATATGCACTCAAGAGATCCTACTGGTGTGGGTTCCCTCACTTTACTGTAAATAGTAATAGATGGGAAACAAGTTTAGTATTAGCTTTTAGTTCCTGATTATGAATTTCTATTTGCACCTTTTGTTTGACTGGCCACTTTATGAGCTCTGTCTATTAAAAAGGCCCAGTTTTTTCATGAACATTTACAGGCTCTAGCTCATCTACTGCCGCAAAATTGATCAGCTCAGAAGGGTGAGGTTTCTGATGAAGTGACCAGTGAACCTACGACTGCTGAAAGCACTAAATGGAATGTCACAGTATTATTTAGTGGAATTGTATATTAATGTAATAAATTGTTTTGTCAGGTCACAGGCTTCACTCTGAGATTTGCCAAAAGGCTTCAAGTCAATATGATGTACGGCCCATCCAAAGAAATCAAGTAAGAAGAAAATTCAGTTTCCTAAAAAAAACAAACAGATTGCTTTTTCACACATCACTGTGCTGTTAGGTAGGATATATCTATGCTTACATAACCCATATGTCTACACTTTTGTTGCAGGATTCTTAACCAAGTGAAAGAAAATACATTATTTCCTATCCTTTGGCTGAATGAGGTGAGGATGTGTAGAAAGATTTAGGCTCATACTTTAAAGAAGTGCCTGTGGGTCACTTTGTCTTCCTGGTATTAAGAATAACATGTAAAAACAGGGCAAAGTATGATGGACCAAATCTGTAACTTCTTTAGATCATTTACAGCATCTATTGGCAAACAAATGGATTGTTATGAAGTTTACCTGCACTCAAAAAGGTCCAATGATTTCTCTTCTAACTTACCCACACTTGAGGAGAATTAGGTTCAATTACTCTTCTACTAACTTGTGTACACCTGAGGGGCAATAGGTCCGATCACATTTCTGCTAGTTTTCTTATAATTGTGGAGCATTAGTGTTCTACCAACTTGACTACATTTGAGGAGCATTAGGAAAATCGCACCCAACTTGGTATTTTTTCTCCCAAATATTACAGAATCCTCTGAATTACAAGGTCATTAAGGAGCTAAAATTCAATTTTTCACACCGAAATACACCATGCAAACCTGCAAGTTTTCTCAAAAGTGTTGGTTAAGTTGCTTTAGCAGTTAAAGCCTACAGTTTTGTAACTGGTCATTGTCGGTGTGCATGTGTGTTAACATGCTTGAGCAGTCCTCCTTTATGACTTTCAGAGGATCCAGTAGCATGAGGTGGAAAAAATGTATGTAGAACAAAACATTGTGGGTTTAGAACATTTTAGTTTATTACAGGTTCAGCTTTTGTGCTTTTTCAACTTTTCCTATAGAGAAAATCCACTTACACCCAGAGGTTATTATTTATTATGATGCTGCTAGAAGAACACACACAACTTCAGGGGTCCATATTAGGTCCATTCACTTTTTCTGTCTGTCTCTTCTCTCTGCTAGTCGGCGGCTCTTGATGATGAGACAGCAGACATGATCAAAAGTGAACTTTTCGGGCGGATGGAGATGCTGGAGGTGGTGCAGATATCTCTCATAGTGACTGGAGCTGTGCTGTTTGTTCTGTGTTTGATTGGAATATGCGTACAGACGAATAGGAAAAGCAAAATAATCGCCTGACCGCTGTCCATCACAAAAGCTGCTTTTGTACAATTTCTGTTTTTCAATGTAGCACTTCTGATTCTGAAACTATAAGTGTACAGTAATTTTTGTATTCTGAATTATGTATTTGATTAAGGCTTGTTTGCAGAAAGTTGCCTGATTGGATTTTGAACCGTAGCATAAATGGAAAATGGCTGTTTTTGAAATGTATGCCTTTTTCATAGACGTCAAAGTCAGATCGAGTAACTTTTGAAAAAGCAGCTCATGGAAGCACACTTGATTCTATATTAGGCCAATTCACTTAGCTCTAGACCTTAGCACAAAATTTACTCTTGGCCAAATTAAGCTGACCTCCCTAAAGAAAAACAGGGATATTTTTTGTTTTGTACTCTTATTTTTACAGTGCTTCTTTTCAGAATGGGTGTGATATTGGTGCTGTTTTGTCTGGGTCGGCAGTTTCAATAAAGGGAAGAATGTGAAAGCTTCAGTTGACTTTTTTGGGTCAGATTTTTTGCAAACCTCAAAGGCATACTTTCGTAAGTGCTTTTTGTGTTGGTCATTGCCACAAGAGTCAAGGGCAGATACTGTTCTGTAAATGGAAACCACTGGCAAGCAAATCTTAAGGTACTTCATTCTTTAACTACAAAAATGATTCAAGAACTGCCACCAATTTCCACCAATTTGCCTCTTTTCTGTAGGTGTGAATGGAATTGAAATGTGGGCCCACGTTATGTATCAGAGTGCAAGTGGTTAAACCAAGGTCTACCTTCAAGGCTGCTCCGCTGGGCCTATAAAAGTTAAATTATTGGGTTTCCAGCAGACCTGTGCTGTGGAAGCTGGTAAAAGAGACTGGGACAGGAAGCTATGGCCTGCTGGCTGCTCACTCAGAGGCTGAACAGGACTCTGGAGGGATTGCTTGGTGGGGAAACGGGTGCAGCAGTCTGTTCTCAGATTTACGAGTTTTGAATGAGCCTCAGTTGCCTCCTGCTGTTACTGACTCTGTGTTAAGCTTCGTTTGGTCTCAGATGGAGAAGTATTTCAGAAATTCATTACTTCTCCTGGAAATCACCATGTCTGTTGAGACTTGGGAGAATTTCTAAAGCTTAAAGCCGCATGTTTTCCCTCGTACCTTAAATGTAGCCAGTCGGCCAATATGTGAGGTGTCTACTAAAGTTTACTTCTTTAGCTTTGTGCTGGAGCCACTGCGAGGGTAATATAGCTAACAAGTAGCTTAAACCCTACCAATGAACCTGATGCAAAATGGATACCCAAGTCATCACATCAAACTGTGTTAATTAATCTTTAATACAAGTTTAACTGACACTGTATGTGATACAGTGCTTTATGTAGCATAGCTAAAAATAACAGTGGCATACTGAAGTTTGAAATCTGTCCACACCATTATTATCCACTTCAGTCTCCGTTAAATATGGGTGATGTTTCTCATTTCTCACCAATCTATATTTTAAAGTACGACTGACCGATAACGGTCACGACTGCCTAAATCAGTCTTTTCTGTTCACCACTGAAGCACATGGATTATGAATATGATTGCAGTCATGAGCAGATGTCGAATGATTTTCAGTGCCATGCCAAAAAAAAAAAAAAAAAACACTGGGAAATTAATCCCATCATTAATTCTGAATTTAAGGCAATAAAATCCGCTCCAGGTGTCCACTGGATTAAAATGTGAGTGAATTCACAAGAGAGAATTCACAACGGCGAATGTTTTACATTATGTTTAATGCAATTATTCAGGCTTACAACATTAATAAATAGAAATACACAATTTAGAACAACATTTAATGATAAACAATACGATTTGCTGAGGAAACCACAGTTCATCCTTGTTAAAAGACAGAAATATTACAATAGCATGACATTGTTAATTTATTTGTTTTCCTTGTAAAGAGGAAAATGTAGAAATGTAAAAAGGAGCCATCGCTTCTCTGCAAATCGCAGATTCCGTCAGAAATTGTGCCAAAAACTTACATCGGGGATCCGCTCCACTTCAGTGCAACTAATTCAGGGCATGAATTTAACACCCAAAATCTGTCCAGCACATGAGTTTAGACACATTTAAAGTGTTTAAAAACAACTGAACTACCAGGTATAATATAAGTACGTGAATACAAGTACATTTCCTGAGATTGGCTGGGCTGAAATGGAACTGAATCCTCAACTATTTTACAGCTTCAGAAGCACTGACACAACAGCATTTTAAAAAGTGGCATAAGTTACAGAAAACAGCAATCAGTGAAAAATATCTGTACATAAACAGCGCTAACATATCACTAGCATTTCTACACTCCAAGCATGTACCAACAGGAATCGTGAACCAGTAGAAGATGCAATTTTCTAACTACAGAGGGGCAGCAAAGCCTATATACTCCCTGGTCACTTTATTTGAAACCCCAAGCTCTTCCTGGCTAGTGTGCAATAATAGACCAGCTCAGTCATACTATAGGCTGGATACAGCTGATGGGACACATTCTGTTTTCACACAACCATACAGTAAGCCAGCAAGGCTGGCATTTCTAATTGATTGGTCACTTTTGAGAACAAAGTTGGGGTTTCTAATAAAGAGGTCAGGGACTACAGTAATGTAAAGACTAGTGTATTAGTATCATTTTTTTAATCCCATTGCTATCACCATGATCTGTTAGTATTTTTTAAAAAAACAGGCATTTTATAACATTTCTTAAGGACATGCATCCTCCTGTGAAGTAACATGACATTTTTAAACACAGTGTTGTTATGCTGTCAGAAGTGTGTTGTAAAAAGCAGCAAAATATCACCTTAGGTAGATGAACCTACAGCATGGAGTTTCCCAAAATAGTTTATTCTAAGTGTTTGTCCATTTGTTTCTCCCTCTCTTTCTCAGCAGCTGCATTATGGGTGTTTTTATGTAGAAAATTATTCTGATGTAGACCATTATGCAAAGCACAAACGTAACGTTCTATTAAAGAGATCCAATCCAGTTAATAGGTGGGGCAGTGTTTACTGCCATGGATTTGTTTAAGACATTGGATAACTGACTAGTTATCTCTAACACTGCAGTGTAGCGTGTTGATTTACTGTCCACTGCTGTAAATCTGACAGAAATGAGTCAGATTTTATTGTGATTTTTGAAGATTTGTGATAAGCTAAGCAGTATAGCATGCTGTCATATGTTGTAAAGTATTACTTTGACATTTTAATAATAAAATTCACAACAAAGCGAAAGAATTGTGAAGCTTGCAAAGCAACACTGATGGTTTCATCAGAAACAAAAATCTAATTTATTTAAGCTAATAATTATTAAATAAAAGACATTGACACTTGCACCTCTGTGTATAATATTCAGTTTTCACACAGAATGTCACAGTATTATGTTTTGGCAAATTTTTATTCCAGCCTTAGCTACAACCCAAAACTGGCAAAATACTGATTATAGAGACACCTCTGTGCTTATGGCAGCTCATTCCAAGCATATGAGAAGCATATTAATTTCTTAAACGTGCACATGTTTCATCTGTGAGGCTTATGGCTGGATCATTAATTCACCTAGATCTGTCAGTCTGTTGAGTTTCCATACTGTGCATATACATGTACTGTAGTATACTCTTGGAAATAGCCAATTCATAATTAAACATTATACACAGATGAAGGAATTACACTTTTCATCAAAAATTAAATCATGGAGAGGTTAACAAAGTCCTTTTGAGTGATTTGATGCAAAGTTTCTTTTCAGTGATGCTGATAGGAGCCAGATGCCTAAAGCTCCAGAAACAGGAAGTTATTACATGAAATGGTTACGATTATCCCTGATGACTGAGACACTGTTTTACGATAGTTCTGTGATAAGATTTTCACAGCAGACAGACACATGCAAAGAAAACTGTTTCTTTTTAAACCATTTGCTTAATTGTATACATCAAGAGCCTTGATCTCTGATTCTTATTGTAATCATTGTGAATATTTCTCTACACTGAACCACATTACATCAAATCACTCTGAAAGACTATATTTACATCTCACCAACTGAATTATGACAAAACCAATAAAACATGGGTGCAACTCCCCTTTAAGAAATAACATGCTAGTTTTAGAACAGGAGCTTAAATGTGTGTGTGCATACCTGTGTTGGTGTATGCATATGTTTGTGTGTGTGTGTGTGTGTGTGTGTGTGTGTGTGTGTGTGTGTGTGTGTGTGTGTGTGTGTGTGTGTGTGTGTGTGTGCTTGTGTGGTGCATCACAGTCATCTGGTCGGCGTACCTCATGCAATTAACAGTTCTGTACAGAAACACCCAGGCCGTGGTGCTGGAAGCGTGTGGAGCAACAAAAACGAGGTCCATATTAGAGGAGCCATGTTAAAGTGATAGTTGGTAAAAAATCATTATAATAATACAGTTTTTAAAATGTTCATATTCTCTCCCTTTACCCAAATGTAGTCAATGAGACAAGACATGTTTCTAAAATGTGTTACTTTAGTTTTGTACTGGAGCTACAAGGCCAATGTAGCTAACAAGTAATTAGGGATTATAATGTAGCTTGAAGATTTATATTATATCAGTATTATATAGATGTTATACAGATAATGGTGTATCTTGGAGTGTCAGAAAGTCTGTCTGAAATGACTAAACAACTTAAAACAGTTTGAGGCGAGTGTGTGACTGTTTAGGCATGTATTTTCTCCATGCTAATTAGCGTGCATAATCTTTCAATACTTGATAGCTATATTAGCCTCGTAGCTCCATCACAAAACAAAGGCAAACTTCTGACACTACATTTGGGAGGAAGGGAAAAGTCGGTGAGACTGTCAAACTGTCCCTTTAATGCATCCTCTTCTGTGCTCCCTCCTTATCTTCTCATATCCTTTTCCACAAACAGCAAACATGTATCACTTCTTCCAATCCATTCACTGTTCATTTCTCCAGTTCTTTAGAACACTCCTCCTCATCTCCTTCTGTACGTCTCTTTTCTGCGGTCAGTGGTTCCGGCGGTTGCGGCTCTTGCTGTTGTCCAGCAGTGGTTTGAGCTTGGCCAGGTCACCTCTCAGCGGTCCCTGGTAGAGCTGTTTGCGCTCTTTGCAGTACTGCTGCATGGCCAGCGTCTCCGCAGGGCTGAAGGCCGAGGCAAGGGCTTTGGGGTTCAGACCCCAGCCCCAGATAGACCGCTGCTTATCACTGAGAGCGCTGACCACAGTCTCACCCAGCATGCGCAGACGGATCTTCGCCAAAGTGCGTTTAAAGCCATTCTCAGTCGCCAAGCAGTAATAAAGACCCTGGTCTGAAGGCATCACTGAACGGATCAGCAAACCATGGTCTGTGGCCACAACACGGTCACTTAACTTCACCTGCAAAGGCACACACACACACACACAGACACACAGACAAATACACAAAGAACAATTAAAAAACAGAGAGTATCGAGTAGCCTTTTCTGAAATAGTTATTACTACAGAAGTACTTTTTTGAAAAGATTTTTACAAAAGTTACAGCCCAAAAAAAAACTACTGAATTACAGCAGCATTCTTGGTACAGCCGTCGCCTGTCAGCAGAGGAACTGAAGTGTGTTAGACTCTACCCTTCTCTTTTTGATCTGCTCTCAGAAAGAACAGAGCCCAGCTCAGTGGACTCAATACTCCTCATCACACATGATGTCTCCAGTGTACCAGAATTATACCCAAAAAAGTAAAATGGAACTGAATAAAAACTGCTTCCTTCATTAGAGCATGTGTTGCAATCGAAAGAAAGTCCTGAAGAGATGAGATACGAAGTTATTCAAAGTTGTACAAGAGTTTCAAGGGTATTTCTAAGGCTCTGGGAACACAAACCACAATGAAACCCATTACCTTCAAATGCAGTACATTTTGTGACTTATCCAGAAAGAACACCTAAGAAAGTGAATCAGATAAGTCATCATTCATGAGTCCACTATCAGAAAGATTGGAAAATTGGTATTTATAAGAGAGCCAGTGCTTTCCAACAGGAACATAAAGGCTTGTCTCACATTTGCTAATTAGTGCGGCGGTGACCCCCAAGCCATCTGTGGACTGTTGAGTTGAAAGTGGAAAGCATAACGGTAACATTATGTTAGCATAGGTCATACCAAGGGGTTGACATCATTTTTTTGGTCCAGTACTCTTATGAGTACCAATTGGAATTAACTGGCACACCAAAATTAAAATGTTTCTCTGTGTGGTTTTTGGGGGTGGGGGGTTTGCGCACAGTATGAAGTCCCAAAATAGGTACGCATTTGCGCTGTGAAGACTAAAAACTGGTGCATATTTTGCGTATCACTTGCGTCAATTCGCACTTGCGTACCACTTATGTCAACCCTTGGTCATACCATCACTGAATACTGGTGGTAGTAATGTTGTGGAGCCTCCATAACTGAAGGAATCATGATTTGTGATTGCTTGTGACTGCTTACAACCAGAAAATTCACGAGAATATCTGGTCATTCAACAAGAGCAAGTCCACATATTAAGGGCTCAAAATAAACGAATTTACTGCTGTGCAGTGGTCTAGTCAACCCCACTGTGATAGACCTAAAACATGAAGCTCATACTTGACAGATCTCCAATGTCCAGAAGCAACTCTGCAAAGCTATTCTGCAAAGTGTACCAAAATTTCTCTACGAAGCATTGGGTTGCATCTATTTCTGTTAAAGTTACCATAACCATGTATTAACCTTTATTTATGTGACAAAAATATTGCAAACCATTTTTTTCAATTAATGAAATTATCATTTAAAACTGCATTTGTGCTTGTTTCCTTGTCTTTTGTTATATCTTGTAGAAGAATCTAAACCGCTTTTGGTGTAAAAAATATGCAAAAATGGAGGAAATCATGAAATCAAATACTTAATGAAAGGGAACTGTATGTCACATAGCTAAAAACAACTGCCTTTCAATAAAAGGTTTTTCTCCATCCTTTGTCGTAAATAGACAGTAAATTAGTATTAAGGGATTTCTTAACAGGTTTTCTATAGGACTTTTCACTGTATTCCCAATGCAAAAATAAAACATATCTATGAAAGCACAGCCATATGCACACACCCTTCTCCTTTCCTTTCATGGCACAGAGGGAGCACTAACAGGTTTTTTAAGTGTCGTTCTCCTGGGACGATTGCCTCATTTTGTAAAGCGGAACAGCTGAGAGCATTTCAGCTGAAGCGGCCGCCCGTGACAGAAATGATGGCAGACTGGAGAGGAGGTTGGATAACGGCATGAAGGTCCTGAGTTCAGATGGATGATGTGACGAGATGTGACAAAAAGCGACTAGCTTGAGCATCTGATCTACAGGATTTTCTACTGACTCGCAGTATTGAGGTCAGACACAATCTTGCACACAGCCAAAACAAACCTAACCGTCTGTTTGGAGTTAAACACCTGTTTCTGATCTCCTGCTGTCTGTTTCAGAAGCACTTTCCCTCCCTGAATCAAATCTGGCCTGTCCTTTCTCTTAATGGACATTTCAAAATAAGGGGACTACTGGGGGAAATGGTATTTTCTGGAGCTTGTTCGGTGTTTGGATGGATATAGAGCACACTGGGAATTGCTATATCTTTTATACATGCCTGGAACAGATGTTGAATCAGCTGCACGAATTTTGATTTTAAACTTTAAGAAATATGTTTGAATTATTATCATACGTAAGTGTGGGATTTCTGGTCATTCTAACTGGTTTTATTTTAGTTCATAAACGCAAACAAGACTGAAATACTGTAAGCTTGATATTATGAGGTATTTTATGTTTTATTCAATATGTCAAGTTTGTAACAGGGTCCACAATAGGACAAACTTATAGCATCTCAAATAATTCATGGGACACAATATGTCACAGATTTTTCTTTTTTCATGCATCCAATAACTTCCACATCAGGTGAACATCAGGTGAACTTTGTGTGCACTGGGATAATCTCCATTTTGGCTACATTTTCAACTGAAAACGTTGTTTGGCCAAAAGCAAAAACACAACCACTGCCTGCTACCTACATTTTATGCAATCTTTAGATTGTGCTATGTGAACATTAGCTAATATAATGAAAATATTTAAAGGAAACCTTACATAGTATAATATTGAACAAGGGAATGTGTAATTTTTTGTGGTAATAAACTGAAGGTCTTGGCTGTTTATTGCTGGAGAAACTTCAAATTGCAAGACATGAGCGGTGAGCTCTAGAGTCATGTACATGATATACATAACTCAAAAAAGCCTCAGGATTTGATTGGCATGTTTCGAATCCACTGTCTTCAGAATTGTTTGACAATAATTCTCAGAGTATTTTACTTAATACAGGTCTGTTCATCATTTTGGACAGATTTAATGTCTCATTGATACAGCTTCCTACAAATTGGTTAAACCTATCACATATATGGTCACATATATTTTCCTGAAACAACCTGTCTGTACCTCTAAACACCCAACTTAAACACCTCTAAACTGGAGTTTCTAATGAAGCAGATGTTTAGTGTACAGTGCAGTTTGACTGGAGTGTATTTGATGTGCTGTGTTGTGCAGAAAGGTCTGTGGTTGAGCAAACACTCCTTAAAGCTTGCTGACCTCTTTCCTCCGGTCGTTGTCCCTCTGGATTAGCCATCGGACAGAAGCCTGAGGTGATTTGGGCAGACACTCCAGAAAGGTGGTGTTATTCCTGATCCCGTACTGGGACATCTCCACTGCATTCCTGTAGGCTGATACAAGACAGCAGGCGTTCAGTAATGCAGTAACACTGTCATACACACCCCCACACGCATCTGGCTGTACTGGAACTTGCCAGCTCACACACTGAGAGAAATAAACAGCTGCACACAGTCCTAACTGCAGGGTCAGTATCTGAACTCTAGTTTTTATAAAACACACATTTTGGTTTTCTATTGCCATTACTAGGTCAGCATTGAGCAGTATTGTGAATAATCTGAATAAGTGGTCTGTGGCAGTATTGTGAATAATCTGAATAAGTGATCTGTGTGTGCCTCCATAAAATGTGTTTAGTGTTTATCTTAATTTAAACATTTAAGGGATGAATCTGAAGCTGCATATTTTTTTTTACTTCCCTCTTTACTTTTCCTCATTTCGTTAAATAGTATACACAGCTCACCAAGGTTTACTTAAAATGTTTTATGCATTTATGCTTTTCTTCCTCTGTGCACTTTTCCTCACATGATAAACAGACAGCATGAATTTCCTGCAGATTTACTGTTTTCGTTTCTGACAGGCTCACATGCCATGATGGACCAAAGAGTGTTAAATGTATTGGAATGAGGCCAATCTGTATCTGAAGGACTTGAAAGAATCTAAACTGGTTTCAACACCTTTAAGGAATGGCCCATGATATCAGTGTGTTTTGGCATTAATGTGAATTCTTGGCACTCAGCTAGGACTATTTCTCTGTGAATAATGAACAGTGTCAGGTGCTGTTTCAGCGCCAACCAAATGGTGCTTCAGTTCAGTGATTCAGTGACACCAGAACCAATTATTTTATATCAGCAGATGCTTCAGTGTCCCTGGACAAGAATTAATTTATTGAGAGGGAGAGAGAGACAGACAGGTGGTAGGGAGGGAGAGAGAGAGAGAGACAGACAGACAGAAAGACAGACAGGTGGGAGAGAGAAAGCGAGGGAGAGAGACAGACAGACAGACACACAGGTGGGAGAGAGAGAGAGAGAGAGACATACAGGTGGTAGGGAGGGAGAGAGAGACAGACAGACAGACAGGTGGGAGAGAGAAAGTGAGGGAGAGAGACAGACAGACAGACAGACAGACACACAGGAGGGAGAGAGAGACAGACAGACAGACAGACACTCAGATAGACAGGAGGGAGAGAGAGAGAGTGCGACAGAGAGAGAGCGAGAGAGTGTGACAGAGAGAGAGAGAGAGAATAACAGGTTGTAACAGCAGTTGAATTAATTCAGTTGGAAAGGGTAAGACAAAGTTTGGGCAAAATATCAGAATTCTAAACCCTCTGAACTCAAGTCAGTGCTTTGACACACAACATTGTCATTAGTTTCCAGGGACTTTAAGCACATTTTGCAAGTGATAAAAAGAAAAAACATTTAAAAATGTTGATTAGCAACATAACATACATGAAATCAACATCTGCTATTCAACCAAGTTACTGCCAGTTAGGTTACACACTTAAACAACTCCCATCACAGAAAAGTCAGAGATTAAGGCAAGAGTATAAGTGCCCAAAGGGCTTTTTTGAAAAAAGAAAAAAAAGCAATAACAAGAGATCTGCTTGGTCACCAAGGTGCTCCTTGTAGAGGTGTGTCTTCAAATTACAGACAATGTCAAAGACTTCAAAAAGTTAAACAAGCTAAAGAAGTTATTTTTACATTAAATTACATCAAACCAGTCATAAAGAACTTTCACCTTTCAGATTGAATCCTCGGCACTGTGTGAGCGGATTTCCATTCATAACATCCTGCCTTCTGCTTCTCCTGAAACCAGAACGACACCTCAAATCAAATATTTTCACATATTCAGTTTCATTTTAATGTTTCATGGCTTCATGGTTTATCAACAACTGGCCTGTGAACTTTTGTACTTTCCCCACACACACATACACACACACACACACACACACACACACACACACTGCACTGAGCAGATTTGCTCTGTGTATGTGGGATATCATTTCAAATCAGTTTTTTTTGCTGTGCTACAGTGTAAAACCATCTGATGAAGCATTGCAGCCATTTCTTCTGTTTCACAGCCATTCCTTCTAAGAGCCAAAAGCTACAGAACTGCAAAACAGAACCACACACACCCCACAGAACATCTGAAGGCGGACCAAACTAAACTTGACCCGTGTGTGGCTACAACACTTGAGATGACAGCAACAGCTAAGTTAAGCCAACTGGAGACTTAAGGTCCGAGCACAACTGTGTCCCCTCCCCATCTCCCCCGCTGGCCTGTGCTCACACTGTGCTTAATGTTCGGGACCTGCGCACATTCATGTCATCACATCACTCACTGCTTTATCCTTAATGTCCAGTGAGCTGACAGATTTACGGAGTGCACCCTGTACCTTCAGACACGCTAAATTTGACGCTAAAATATCTCAGATTTCTTGTGTGTTGGATCCAGTTGTTCCTGAAAACTCATATTTGCTCAAACTTCCAGCAAACACTAAACCTTTGTCATGGACCAAAGTGACCCCTGTGCTTCTGTGTCATTACGCCAAACCGGGCACAACACGCAACTAGTGTGATTGCTAAATGTGCCCGAGTCCAACTGAACCTTGCCAGGGTTCACCTCTTCAAGCATCCGTAGTTCAGAGCGATGACACTACTCTAACAAACTGGACTTTGGAGGTCAAGCATATAGTGTGAGTTCAGCCTTAGCTGTCAGAATAACAGTGTGTGAGCTGTGGCCGAATTTGCTATTCCAACAGCTTAAAAGACTACAACAAAGTAGTGGAACTGGAGGAACTGACACCCAACTCAGTCTTCAACCCTAAGCTCAGCACCCCCCTCTCTCTTCCCAGTGAGCCCCCACCTAAACCATACTACTCAGAACTCGTTATGTACTCACTGCCATATCCTCAATACAGTACCGCCACATCCATCTTACACACATCACATACATAACCCCAACCCCCAGTCCCCACCCGGTTGTGTCTCCCTTATCCATATGTCTAATGTATGTCACATGTATTCCACATGAGATCTATGTCTTTGTATATATATATATATATATATATACACTCAACAAAAATATAAACGCAACACCTTTGTTTCTGCTCCGATTTTTCA